>BCIP01000018.1:242821-513361 GCA_001599995.1 Ambrosiozyma monospora
ATAGGATGGACAAACTTTTGACTGGCACCGACGTTAATCAAAAATGTGAAAATAGTACCCAACAACATAACAACACCAAAGTAAACACATAAACCGGCACCGAAGTAAGTGGCATGGTCATAGTTTTCATAGAACACATTCAAGTCACGAGCGTACCCTTTAGCAAAAGTCATGTTTGGCAAAGTTGGTGAATATATCGGTAAAGTCTTGTTCTTAATTGAAGATGAATCGATTTCATATTTGGTGGCATTGTTGAAGTTGTCAAGGTAAAATTGAGCACCCATGGTTTTGTTTGTGTAGGTGACACATTTGTCTGAAATTCTATTGGCAATTGTTTTTATCATTTTCTCATCATGATTAACCAATTCGTCAATGCAGAGGAACCAAGAACCAATGGCTGGAGGGTATATGCATGTTTGAAGATAGACAGCCGTATTTCTCTTTCCGTGTCCTGAGGAACTTGACTTTTTACCATAGTCAAACACCAGTGATTTACCTATGGATTGCTGACAACCAGTCAAATAACCATCACCATATGGAAGATGGAATTTTGTTTGCCAGTCTTTCAAAGCTTCAACGTTGACTGTAAGCAGCAGGAAACTGGTGGCTATAATCTGAAACAATCTTGAATTCATTTTCATGATAATTGGATATCAATAAGTGGGAACTTTGATGAAGACTATGTGACAACTTAAAGAAGGATTAGAAAAAAGACGATCTTTGTGTCAAAAGGCCATTACAGAAATAAGAAAATCGTTTGGGTATTTATATGAATTTCGAAATGATCTGACTCTAACATAATGACAAGATTTTCAGAGAACCAAAAACCAACGACGGACTTGATATGAATTATGTGTATACGGACCCTTGGATCGACAACAACTGCTGAAGTACATTGCACGAAAATGTTGTACGTTGCAACCGTAACCCGTTCCAACTTGTACGGCACATGTACAGCTCCAGCTCGATCGAGCTGGCAAGCGCGCTGCACATGTGAGTTGTTAAGCTTGCCGGTGGCAGGGGCCCTGCCCGTTAGCGCCCCCCCCCCCCCAATAAATCGTATCGGAAACTAAAAAAAAAATTATCAAAAAAACCAAAAACGGCTAATTTCCTGTAATGTTTTTTCGCACAATTATTTTTTCTGACCCTTATTCATTCGATATATATAATGCCAATTTGAAAACATGTTTTACAATTGATGCGATGATCGACTGTTCAAACTATAAGCAGCATATATACAATATGCCTCAGATGAAGTATTTGAAATGGGGTGCGTACAACTACAAGAAGAAAAAGTAAAACCAAGGCCGAGACAGAAAACTTGTATCAATTCATATACATTCCATGATTTATATAAACCATGTGAATACCTTTCTGTGTAAGACACACACTAACCACGCCAATTTATCACTACAAGTAGTCCAGCTTTTGAGTCGCCTTGAACAAAGGTATATCATTCAGCTATATAACGACCAACTATGTTGACTATGAAAATTATAATCTCGGGTAAGATCAAATTCTTCAAAATTTTTCTTGGTGCCACTGAGCCATCTAGCTGATCTTTTAGATAAAAAAAAGGTTTATATAGGGCTCGTGCAGGTCATGCATATCAGTCGATGTGCATGCACCCAATTAGGCGCCGTACTCCCTTGACCGTGCGCGCGTATGGATCCTTTTTTTCAGTTCAGGCTGTTCCAAGTGACTCATGTGACTATGGCTTGTTGAAAACGGATACATGGATGGCCTATTTCTAAATAACATTTCAATATCTCACTGTTAGACTAATTTTTCAAGTCTTCAAATATAACACATGATCCGTAACCGGCCTATTTTAGTATAGATATCAAGCAAAGTTGGAGACTTAAAAGCAGCCCAAATACGTTGCTCTTGAAAGGAAGGCGATAGAAAAGATCCATATGGTTTCTGTAGTGAATAGGAGAAACACGGAAAATAAACCGTACGATTTTTTAGATCCATGGGATCTCTAGCCAGCTCTTAAAAATTCTGCAATTTGCAAATTAAGGTTAATTTACTTCTCTAGATATGTTCCGATCATGGTGTTGTAGGTCAATTCTAGACTGTGTGTATTCAACGTTATAGACCTGCATATCAGCTTGTTAAGATAACACTAGAGTTCAAGCACATGTGTCTCTAGTTCATCGAACCATAGGTACATATACCTGCAGAGAAACCCTATAGTTTTAACCACCTGTGGCCAATGATATGTATTTTTCTTCGATCAAGCTAGTGTCTGTCACTAAACATGATCAACGTTACGTGACATATTAACGGTGGATATCATATGGTGATGTCCTGACACCGATGATCAGGGTTCAGGAAAAATTGTCCGTGTTATCGATGCTAATCATCTTCGACTATCAATTATTATAACGCCAGGGAAAATTATGGATTTTGAAAAGGAACCCTTAGATGAAACTGGCGGTTATTTTAAGGATCACAATATTTTTTGGCCCATGATTGGCTCGTGTCTATACATATAGATCAGGTCTACCGGATTTATACTGATGGATTAGATAAAAATCAGTTTCATAAGCCCTCGCGCCACGCACCCCCGGTCGTATGGTGCTGCAAGGCAAGCCAATTTCTTGGTAAATTGTTGAAATTCCTTGTGCAGCCGTACTATATATATGATCCATGGTTCCTGCCTAGCTTTATATGAGTGAATGAGCTTATATATGGCTCTTGGACTTCAGTATAAGAGCAAGCTTGGCCACGTATATATGTGTATTACACTTATTGTAATTGGATCTATGTCTTTTATGTGCTCTAATACAATAGATTCTGCTAGGCCAAATTCCTTGATGTACCTACATTTATTTTTCTAGCCAATAGCTCTCTTATAATTAAGCTTAATATTGTGAAAAACTTGATGTGTAGCCTCCACTCATGCCCAATGTCACAAATGGCACATCGAAAAATCTCAACTTAAGGCAATCACTTGCATCTTTCACCTTCACAGAACTTCGTATATTCCACCAAAAGCCCCATGCTCACTTCTATAGAAACAAAGTCAATGACACATGTTTGCACGGTCGGTTGAGATAATTGGAGTTTGTGACCTGCAGTAATTGATATATTGAGTTAGTACATAAGCATTGATCCAAGAAAACCAACATATACCGCCATCCAATGAGTTGTTTAATTTAAGTATATTAAAGCCAAGGAAAAAAAAGCAGTAACTGCTTGAGTCGTAAAACCTTAAGCTAATTTTTGCAAGGAGGGGTCAGGACTGGAATCAACAAGCAAGTAACTGACATCTGCAGGTTGCAGCCCATGATGGAAAAGATAAAAATTTTAACTTTTTCCTCGCTGGGCATACGGCCGGACCGCTTGCCGCATCCTGCACGAGCTAATTGTCAATTGTCTTGGAAAAAAAAATTCGGAGGAATTTTCATTAAGTTTGCCCGGATGGCCGCGTGACACCGTACACGTACCTTTAAAGGAAATTCACCTGCGCAGCCATTATTTTCTGCAAACTCAGTGGCCATGTATCATCAAATTTCTATATCGAAATGAAACTTTAAAATTGTATAATTGATTCTTTTAAGGTTGTAAGCTTGCCAAACAAACTGAAAACTGTCACTGCAAACACTAGCCAGATCTCACATGTGAGCCAACCATTGAATAAAGACATAACATGCATACGTTCAATATAACCAATTCTTTAATATCACATGATCTTGCTCTGTTGGTCATGTACTAGCTTATAATATGGAGCCAACTAATCATACCGACACACAAATTCAACTTTAATTACACTTCGCAAATTAGTCACAATTGATTTCGGTCGTTGACCATCAAATTTATCAATCAGTTTTGGTTTCAATGATATGTTGCTATCATGTTTTGCATGGAAATCAATTCAATAGAGACCTTTAAGATATTGGCTTCACTCATTCTAAGATGATTAAAGCTCTTAAGAGCTTATAAGTTATGGTCTCTTCGAAGGATTTGGTGAAGTTAAAAGTGGAAATAGATATATATATATATATCAATCGCATAAGCTTTTTTTTATATATCCAGAAACATCCATTTCAATATTAAAAATTAATTCTCTTTTTGTTGAATGTTTTCTTTTAACTATGTATTCAATTTGCGGTTTGACTAGCAACAAGTTGCAACATTTTCCTTGGAGACGAGATCAGCCTATCAAGAGGACTATATGGTGTACGTAGATTCTGGTTTCACTATAGTATGGTTGATTGACATTTGAATGAAAGAGAGTAACATGTATTAGGATTCTGAAAATGATCGGTTCTTGTTCAGTAGGTATAACAAAGTCTTTATAAAACCAACAAAGAGTTTTTATCAGAGAAATTAACGTTGAGACAGGTTCTTGGATCTTGAGTCTTGACGTGTGCATGCATGTTAATCGATCGATAAGAGATGAACTCCGGCGGGATTCCAATTTTTGAATGACAAATCGAGGGCGCTCTCTTATCATATTCTGAGTCAGCGTCCACACCAGATGAGTAAGAGCATATTCGGTTGAAAACTTGACAATTCTAACACGGAAATAAAAGCGGCAGAATGAAAATAAAATTCAAGATGTAATTATTTGGTATGCATTGGATTTGTACCTTAATAACTGGTTGTTGTTCTTGTTCTTCATGTTGTTGTTCTTGGGGGCTTTATTGTCGGATAAGTCAGCTTCCGGGGTAGGTTTGGTTTGGGATCTTGGCGACATGTTGATGGCTTCCACAATGCTTTTGATATATTTTCACGTGAATATTCATGATATCAAAGTGGGAATAATATAGATGTATAGTACCACTTTGGTTCTGATGATTATTTCGCCATGAATCTGAACGCTAACAAGTAGAAGGAAAAGACGCGTTCCTTAACCTCCGAATTTTGATTTCAAAAAGTTTGAAAATTTGATCGACTCAAAATATTTGGCTGGAGCCTGGACAGTGGAAGAACAGACCCTATAAAAACTCACTCACAGAACCAAATTAGCATCACAAGACAAATCTACATCCAATGTCATAAATAGAAAAAGAATTTTATTAAGCATAAATATATTATAAAGAGGATGCTGAAGTTGATATAGTATCATATCAAATTGATAGACACATCATATAAACGGAATTCCCAATCAACGAGAAGAAAGAAATAATAATAGGAAAAAGCATTAAAGCACATAAAGAGAAGCAAAGAATGAAAAGAGAAAAGAACATTACCAGGTCTGGAACTCATCAAAGTAGTCAATTCTATCTTTGTATGAAACAACCTCTTTGGAAACTGCGTGTTTCAAATGATCCATCATGACTGGAGGTCCACAAGCAACGATACCAACAGATCCACCACCAAACGCTTCAACCTCTTCCTTGATAAGCTTTTCCATGTCTGGTCTACCGAGCTTGAAATTAACAAATGATGGAAGTTGACGACATGAAGTGTGCTCCTTGGTTTTAGGTTCGTCTTTATAAGAGGCTTCATCGGAGGACCCAGAAGTTGAACTCGAATTACCCAAAGATGCACCTTCCAAAGATGTTTCCCTTGTCAAATAAATATCCACCACAACCCTACTGTCTTTCATTTTGGCTAAGAAGTCTTCGAAATAGAAGTTCAAATCTTTGATTGTCTTGTGAACCCAGATGAACTTGATGTTTTGTGGCTTKGTTTTGGCAGATAAGGTGAGGGCATGGTTGACAATACCTGGAACACCWGAACCACCAGTCAACAAAAGAGCGTTTTGATACTTACCGACTGGTGAACTTTCACCATATGGACCTTCAATACAGATCTTCTTGGTCATTTTACCGCCAGCAGCAACCAATTTGTTATAGATCTTCTTGGTGATACCTCTCTTAACCTTGATATAAAGGACCAAGCTTTCGCCATCGTTGTAAACTGTGAATGGATGACTTTGGAACCAAAGTAAAGCATCAGCAAAATAAACGAAACCATATTGACCTGGGGAACTGATATAAGTTTTTGGTCTCTTGACAGAAACCTTGAAAGACTCGTCATTGACTATAGTTAAGGAAGCAGTACGGTAACCGAAGGAAGACATTCTAATGATTCTAACAACTCTATCAAAGACCCAGAAAACCCAGGCGGCAATAATCCATTCACAGAAACCCATTTCTCTGCAGTGGTACCAACACATGATAACAAATCCAAGAACCATGGCAATATGAAAGTAAAGGAAGGTTTCATACATACGGGATCTAATTGGGTGGAAAGAGAATAACCAGATACAACCAGCCAAAGTAGTAGCAACAACACCACAAGCAAAATAAAGAGTCTGCAACGCTTTCACAAAGTAACCTTGCTCAAGAATTGTGTAACAGGTTGAGTGAATAATGGCATCAATGATCATGAAACGAGAAACTAATTTATGGAAATGAATCATACTAGTGTACTTGAACCCAGTCATGAAAGTCAAAATGTTGTTACGGCCACCAAATAAGATCAACAATGGAACTTGACCAAATGCCATGATACCAGCTCTATCACCGAGCAATCTTCTGCGCTCTTGATTTTGACTAGTCCACATGTATAAATGATCAGGGCCGGAATGGTAAGGATAAGCCCAGAAGACGATATGAGCAACAACGTAACCTAGACAAATCAATGAGTCAACTCTATCTGGGAACAAACCAGTGAAGATTTTCCAACCACCCATAGGTTGTGCGTTTCTTCCCTTTGGGAACATGGTTGGAATGACAATGTAAGCTCTAAGGTAGTTAATGATAGGATGGACAAACTTTTGACTGGCACCGACGTTAATCAAAAATGTGAAAATAGTACCCAACAACATAACAACACCAAAGTAAACACATAAACCAGAACCAAAGTAAGTGGCATGGTCATAGTTTTCATAGAAGACATGTAAATCACGAGAATATCCTTTAGCATAAGTCATATTTGGCAAAGTTGGTGAATAAATTGGTAAACTTGCATTTTTAATGGAAGATGAATCGATTTCATATTTGGTGGCATTATTGAAGTTGTCAATGTAAAATTGAGCACCCATGGTTTTGTTTGTGTAGGCGACACATTTTTCTGAAACTCTATTGGCAATTGTTTTTAAGAATTTTTCATTATGATCAATTAATTCATCAATACAGAGGAACAAGGAACCGACTGATGGAGGGTATATGCACATCTGGGTATAGGAATTGGTATCTACCTGTCCATAATATGTAACAGGTGTTGGAGTACCATAGTCAAACACAAGTGATAGTAAAATGGATTTTTGACAACCAGTCAAATAAGCATCACCATATGGAAGATGGAATTTGGTTTGCCATTCTTTCAAAGCTTCAACGTTGACTGTAAGTAGCAGGAAACTGGTAACTAAGTTCTGGAACAATCTTGAATTCAATTTCATGATTTGAATATTGTTGTAAGTGTGGAGTTTGACAGAAACCGTTTGACAACTTAAAGAAAGATTTTAAAAAAAAGAAGATCGAAATGTGTCAAATATCGATCACAGAATTAAGAAAAACGTTGGGGTATTTATATAAATTCCCAAATGATCTGACCCTACCAAGGTGACAGGATTTTCAGAGAACCCAAATTCACGAAGGGCACTGTTCATTGATGTGTGATATGTATATATGGAAATCCCTTGGGCCTTGGATCGACAACAGCTATACAGGATATTCCGTACGAAAATGTCCTTGCAACCGTTCCAACTTGTACGCGGCATGTGTAGATCCTGATCGCTGGCACTCGCCGATCAGTTGCCAGTGGCAGGCCAGTTAATTTCCAGTTACCGGTAGCTTCCCCAATAAATTTAGTATCAATACAACTAGAAAACCAAAAACGGCTGTTTTTTTCTATAATGATTTTTCGCATAATTGTATATTTAAACAAGTTTTACAATTGATGCGATGATCGATCAAATTAAGCATAAATTGTACAGAAGGAGGGATTCATCGATGAATTTTTGAAAATGTGATCTACAAGAAGAAAAAAAGGATAGGTAACATACATATGGTCGTGCCAGTTTATGGAAAACAAAAAGGCCACAGAAACACTTCCCTGTTTCAATACATTCATATATTAAATTGCTTACCAGGTATTCACTGTATATGAAATCATGGGCCTGAATTAACTATACGTAAGCTGTATATATAGTTTCACCCAATTCAGTCAGCTTTAAACAGAAATGTATAATATTTAGGCGATTAATGTTGATCATGTATTATAAAGTCCGGTAAGGTCTAATTCATATTATTGTTGGTGCCACTAAGCCATCTAGTTGATCTTTTAGATAAAAAAAAGTTCATATACTACAGAGACGTATGCGCGCTCGGTCCAGTCGAGTACATGGCGCGTAATTGGGTGAAACTGGAGATCCTTTTTTCATCATGCTGTTCCAAGCTTGACTCATGACTACGGATGACGTGGATCCTACCTTTATTATTAAAACATAACATGCTCAACACTTGTCATCACAATATGGAGCCCAAACCCTGGAATTTGTAAATTTAACACTTATGAATTTAACGGGCCCCATGCCCTATGCCCCATACTCAGAACTCTACAAGTATCATTCAAGGTTGTGTATAAGCCGGTGCTTCCCAAATCCATTTCTTGGAATTAAGGCAATAAAAAAACACCCAAACCTTTCAATGGAAAAAAAACAAAAAATGAACTGCATGCATGATTAATTAACTTTGGGATCTCTTATAAATTGAGCTTTGTAGATTGGAGTTTCTCTGATGTCCCGCTCATGTTAAAGCCCTTAATTCTCTTCTGGACTGTATATTCAGCGTTAAAGACACTTCTACTTGAGCTAATACAGTTGCTTGAACTTTGAGGAATACATCATTCCCTATTATGGTTTATATTTCATTGATCAAGCTAGTGGACCTGTCACTCAAGTTGATCAATGTGACGTGACATATTAACGGTGGATGACATATGATGATGTCCTCACAACGATGATCAGGGTTCAACTTAGTCTTATAGATGGCTTCTGTTATTGATGCTACTTTCCATTATAAAGATGGTTTAAATGAATTAGTTAGCCGGAAGAAAAATATAGATATGATCGCTCATGTGTCCAGTTCAAGGAAGACGTTATAGCAGGCAGAATATTGGATATCCCCATGAGATTGGCCTGTACAGGTGTATATGGCCGCTTCCTTCCACTGATGGTTTAGATAAAAGTGTATCTTTAACGTAGGTTGTAGTCTCATGAAACACAGGTTATGCAGCCCCGGTCTTGGTACTACAAGCTTTTCTTGGTAAATTTTATTGTTAAAGTTCCTCATGTGCGAGTTGCAGCCGCACTATAGGTTCCTGCCTAGCTATATGACTCCTGAGTTTCTGTATATAAGAGTATGTGTATTGTACTTATTGTGATTGGATAGATCCTTTTATTTGAAAACAATATATGATTATGTGCTTCAATGCAATTAAGTATGATATAGTCCTCCAAATTCCTTGTACCTACATCATATTAATTTTAGCCAATAGCTCTCCTATAAATACTCTTAATACTTACTGTGAGAAATTTGATTCAACTTCCTCCACTCACCCATTAGCCCCTCTCTTTACGTATAGAATATATATGGAAACGGGACAGCGAACAATCCCAAACTGGCTATTAATTAAGCTTGCACAGCTTTCACCTTCAGCGGCGGACCTCACCAAACTTCAAAGCGCTGCTCACTTCTAGAAATATATTATCATCTTTCTGCCCGTTTCCAGCTATATCAAATCCTAATTTGTCTTTGATCAAATGTCATGTGCATGCCTTCTCCAACGATTTCAGTAAATACAGGCGTACTTAGCTAGCTTGTAGAAGACCATGTTTATGAAAGGCCGGCTCCGGGATATCAGCATATTCAGCCCTTCTTTCATATATGAATTTGCATGAGCAATTGCATATCAAAGCTGAGTAAAATCAATTTAAGAACTTCGGGTTTCTCTTCTCCCAGTCTGAGAGCTAATTTGAATTGTGCAGTGGATATGGCGTTTACAACTGATAATTTTGATCTACATGGCTACATGCATGCCTTGACTAGGAAACCAACCAACATACATATACAGCCAACCAATGAGTTTGAGAAGTTATATAAGCATTAAAGCCTTGGACAACAAAAAAGCACTGCATATTATAGTATGTAAAGTGTGGAAGAATTGTTATATAGTTCAAATATTGATTCAAATTCTCATCTGTACGTTGCAGGAGAATGCGCGATGGAAAAGATAAAAATTTTACTTTTGCCGCGCTCGCCGCCGGCCCGCTGCCCGCTGCAGCTTTCGGAGATCATAGATCTTGGAAAAAACCGGCCGGAGGAATTTTCAAGTTTGCGGATGGCCGTGTATTACCTTTAGTGGTAATTCACCTGCGGCAGCATTCTCTGCAAATTGAGTGGCCATGCATCACCAAATTTGTATCGAACTGAAATTTTAAAATTGTATAATTGACTCTTTTAAGGTTAATCAAGCTTTAACTGTCTCTCTGCCGTCCCTCATGGGCCCACTGCCAACACTTCACAGTTTTACAAATCATATGTTGTGTTTCATTTTGATCTGTGCGGTGCTCGATAAGTTATTTTTTCAATAGATTTATTACACAGATGTGTTGGATTGTCAGTTCTGGTTGTTTCCACAAAGGGATTTATCCATATTGACTCTTGTTGAGGACACATTCCAGGCTCATGTGTTCGATCACGAAAATTCACACGGCACCAACCGATAAATGCGAAACTTCAGGTTCATTCTACGCACCATCTATCAAGCTGGAGTTCTCCATGGACATTTAACATTTTTATTCCATCATCAAAAATGTATAGATTATTCTTTTTTTATATAAGACATTCTTCGAGGATCTTCTCATCTAATTGACCAATTATTAATTTAAAAAAACGTACGATTTTCATATATAGGCCTAGAAGTAATTCATCAAGCATTATTGGTTGTAAAATTTACGCCTGCTGCTAGAACCGGCGCGCGCGAATATGTATGCCAACTTCCAAGCTTTTCAGCGGTACGTAATTAAATGGAAATCAAATTCGAATCTTGATTGTATCGATCAATAGTGGAGACTACTACAGCGTGGGTTTAGCTTAAGGCTAAAAACAGAGAAAGTATTGATCGATTGCATATTGAAGGATTGCAAAATGAACAAATCCGAAAAAAAGGGCCGCCGGGCCTGTTTGATTACTGTTGAATCAGTACAGTTATCACATGCATGATCATTTAACAATTGGTAATGGTGGCGGTTCCATGCGAGAAATTAATATTAAAGGACTACCCAGTTCAAACTTCAGACAGGCAGCTACGTACTACAGCAACTTTAC
The DNA here is from genome assembly GCA_001599995.1 of Ambrosiozyma monospora. Classification (NCBI taxonomy): domain Eukaryota; kingdom Fungi; phylum Ascomycota; class Pichiomycetes; order Pichiales; family Pichiaceae; genus Ambrosiozyma; species Ambrosiozyma monospora. The sequence goes on from BCIP01000018.1 coordinate 254,116, forward strand.
CCATGATCATAGTTACGTGGCTTCCAATTGACAATGAAATTGGATATTTTAAACAACATCATCAGTTGAGTTTATTGGGTAAATATACTCCATCTATGCATGAAGATTTATAGAAAAGATCGATATCGAAGTCCAACTGAAACTAGACTCTAGTCTTACCATGCGGTTTATATGAATTGAGCGTGCTGTATCCGGAAAAGTGGAATTGAAGTATGTACACTTGCTAAACAGTCATACGACGATACCTTCACCCATGATACTGATTGATTTGATCTTTTATAATGTTCCAATTGGCTACAGCTAGTGTTAATTTGGATCGTGCGAATATCTCATATCTAGTTAATATGGATCTACCGAGGGTAACCGAAAATTTTGACAGATCCATTCCATACATGTGACGCTTAGTTTTCAACTGACCCAATTTCTATATATGTCTAATTTGATAAATCTATAGTACGTACTACGATCAGTTTAAGCAATGTCTGATTTTTCCCGTCTATAGACTGAATTAATGGGCTTTTCCAAGAACATCTGGACCAAAACTGTTGTGACAGACAGCTAGTATTTGTACGACATGACCTTTCCGTCCACGTCAAATATTTACCTTTCAAAATACTATGGGCTGTTCCCTGATTGTTTCTAAAAAGCCTCCATGGCAGCCCGTTTTGAGAAGATGCAAAGCAATATTCTTTTGCCTTGATTGAAAATGGACTGTTGAGTTTACTGTCATTCTTATTGTTTCCCAGTTGAATTGGACTCAAATTAATCTGTCTTTCATCCTTTCGTCTTGCAGGGAGCACGTACTCTTAAAATCTAAGTCCAACAAAAATTTGAGATACATTGCATACAACAACGCAGACTCAGAAGTCAATTGATTTACTACTGCATTAATTGCCAGCTAGCTTCAAAGATTAGCCATGTGCTGGGCCCTGGCTGAGAGATTGTGCAATGTGTTTGGATCTGCCGAATCTACATGATTCTAGACAGCGCAGGCTAGATGTGATCTTGCTGCAGCCGTTTGAAAATCATAAGATTTTGGAATAGAACATCCAATTAAGATTCATTAAAATAATATACACTTACAGCTAGCTTGAGCGGTAGATCATGAATGGATAATGATAATGACCGCAACGTAGCCTGATTTCAATATATATGTCTCGAATCTCGAAATGCATGGTAAGAATAAACATGTTTACCATCATATAGTTGCTTTTAAATGTCTGTTGAGCCCTCAGGCAGTCAGATTGGTATACAGAGCTACTAGAGTTAAATTTCTAATTAACTAGCTGCTTGAAATTATGGGTGTCATACATTTGCAATTGAAGATCGCCATGCATGTAGGCCCTTATTAGATGAGTCCCTTCAATCTATTTTCATCAAAATCAAATTTAATAAAAAGTACGCAATTGCTCTTTTGGATCTTCTCAATTAAAGTAATATTTTGTACCTTGTATTGTTGCGGAGCCATTTTAATAATCCTGGATCGGTACCGAGCCCCATACCGGTACCAAACAGTTGAATTAAGGCCAATCATGATCAATTAAATGGAAAGTTTTAAATGTCATTTATTAATTTGCTGCACTACAGGGAAGCAATTAGGACAAAAGGGTCCAATAATAGTGAAAGCGTTGCACCAGCAATTCTCTCTTCCATAAATTTAGAAGACGCATCCTGTATATATAACGGGCCGGGATATGTGAGCAAAAGTTTATCAAACTGGTATGGATTTTAACAGAAGAAAGGCAAGTGTAACACATTATTCTGACTTCACTGTCTCTATATTTCCAACTTCCTCTGTTGGTACAAATCTACTATTATATGTAAATTGTAGACCTGTATTGATGATTGAATGGATCGATCTGTATCAAATATATATTAGTGATAAATGTCTCCCTATCATCAGGTTAAGTTTTCATTGTTTAATGGGATTTGTGATTTATTCAACCGATGAGTCACCTCTTGCTGGATATATGGTTTGTCATTTGAAAAAATCTGAAAAAGGGGCAGCGAAGTCTCCATACAATTTTATAGTTGATGCTAGAAAAAATTGAATAGCTCTTCTTTTAACCTACAGGCTACATGAAATATAGAGAAACAAACAGTGGCTCCAGACTGCAGTTTTACGGATAAATAACCAATCACACATATACTCAATTGTAAAAAGAAATAAGATGTCTAATAACCTCGTATGTTAAAAGTATATGCGCAAGCCCGGAATCGAACCGGGGGCTCAACGATGGCAACGTTGAATTTTACCACTAAACCACTTGCGCTTAAGACGGAGTATAACACATTAGGTTATGAATATAGGATATATGAATGGCACGTGAATGACACGTGACACATACAAGGGTTATATTACACGTACGTGATAAGGATACAATGAGACGGATACAGAATAAGGATTAGCGTGAGAACCTGTATAAATATGTCTGGCTTTGTCCCATCTCCTCCTTCTCCTTTACATACATGTTCTTCTTTRTAAATCATCTAATAACACTCTCTTTAACTTGTGGTTAACATCATACGAATACATCGTTATTACAACGGGACATCGACTAATAAGGAATCAAGGTTATAAGGTTAGCCAAACGCTAATCTGTAACACGGAGTGGTTACCATTTAAAGATATAGGTGGCTATCCCTGCGGCTCATTGGCTATGCGGCTCTTATCTTAAAGACAAGGCGTTTTGTAGTTGTGTTGGGCAGACTTTATGTCCAGCAATCCTTGTTGGAAGTTGTTGAAAGCTGGCATTTGAAGAAGCCAGCGCTCCTGTATTCCTGTGTGTATTTTGTGTTCTGTTTCTCTTCTTTAAGTAGTTATCCACACTCCACCGAATTGAGGTCATCGTTGCAATCAGATAGTTGAGATCAGCTATATATAATTAAGGAATCACCGGCACCAACTGTTATATTTGGTAGCACCGGTTTGTAAGAGAAAAGAGTTAAGAGAACAACGCAACAGCAGAATTTTTTTGAGATTAGCAATTCAGAGTCAACAGAAAGAACATATACATCAAGAGAGCTAAGAGATAATTACAAGATGCAGGAATTCAGAGTCCCAACAAACTTTTCGGATGATGAAACTGACACTAATCAGATTTGAAAATACCCCAGAGACTCCGGAACAAGAACAAGGAAACGAAAATGATCCACCAGTTGTACAAAATGTGGCTATGACCCCGGATCAACTAGCAACGATTGTGGCCACAGCCATCCAAGCAGCTGAGAAACAGAGAGTATCAGCACCAGCTTCCAACCAACCAGTTGCCAATCCAAAGCCATCGATGAAGCTTGATTTCCAACCATTTGACGGTAAGGACATGACTATCACGAATGTGTTCCCCTTTTTAGGTAGAKTCGAAGATGGCGTTACCCATTACCAATTCCAGTCCGATGAAGAGAAGATTAARTACATGGTTCATCATTTTGGTAGTGATGCAAGAATGTGGTGGCGTACCAGTGAGGAGAGCTTGGGAAAGTTGACATGGTCAGAATTCCAGAGAGCCTTCAAAGAACGGTTYTTGCCTCCTGGATATCAGCAGGTTGCCATTGAGAAAATGCATGGTGTMAAACAAACTGGTTCCGTTCAAGACTACATTCAAGACTTCAGAACCTTGTTAGGGCAGATCGAGAAAGATTACTATAGTGAGACCCAAGTGAAGAACAACTTTCTGCGTGGCCTGAAGCCCCAGATCCGTGCATCCGTTGTGGTTAGTTTGACTGGTTGTTCAGCAGATTTGGCTCGAGTTGAGCAGATGGCCTTGGGTTTTGAAGAAGCTGTTAAGGGCACCAACATGATGATGATTGCTAGAGAAGCCCCTGTTACTGCTCCAGCCCCAGTCGCGGAAACATATTTTGCYGATCCTGAACCAATGGATTTAGACGCTTTTGATGGTCCTACTAGAGGTTCTTACTATGGTAGAGGAGGTCCAAACCGTGCTAGTTACAGAGGTAACCGTGGTGGCTATAGAGGCACCAGAGGTGGTTGGAGAGGTGGTTTCAATGGTTTCAACAGACCAAGATTTAATCCAGAGTGTTGCTCTTGTGGTGAAAGAGGCCATTTCGCCAGAAATTGTTATCATAATTTTGAGCAGAACAGTTTGATGCCGGTGATTCCTTAATTATATATAGCTGATCTCAACTATCTGATTGCAACGATGACCTCAATTCGGTGGAGTGTGGATAACTACTTAAAGAAGAGAAACAGAACACAAAATACACACAGGAATACAGGAGCGCTGGCTTCTTCAAATGCCAGCTTTCAACAACTTCCAACAAGGATTGCTGGACATAAAGTCTGCCCAACACAACTACAAAACGCCTTGTCTTTAAGATAAGAGCCGCAGGGATAGCCACCTATATCTTTAAATCGTAACATGAGGGTTTCCTTCGGTGCACATTTATTCGCAAATTTTTTTAAATTTGTTTTCCGAAAATTTCATTGAAAAATTTGTACATGAGCCGAGTGCATATACTAATGTATTATAGAGCTCCTTCTGGACCGTGTGAATTTTTGTTTTAAGCCTAGAAGTCGAGCAATTTGTTTTTTGTGTTTTTTGAAAAAAAAAAAAAGGATATATGAAAAGTTTATGTTATTAATTTTCATCACTGTTGTTAATGTTTGGGTTTTTTTCCAAACTCTTTTTGTCTTTATGACTTTAAACTGTTTTTTGTTTCTTCTGTCTTTCCTTTTTTGTTCTTCTGTCTTTTGCCTTTTGTTTTTTCTGTCTTTTGCTATTTGTTTTTTCCGTCTTTTGCTTTTTGTTGAAGTTTATTATTCATTATTTTTGTTGCTCATGTTATTTTTATTTGGTTCGAATTTGTGTTACTATTCTTTTTTCAGTTATGTTATTATGGTGCTTATTTCTGGAGGTGGTTCGATGAAGGAATTATGTGTCAAGTGGTCTCATCACTTTATAGTACTCTCATAGGTTGACTCAACTCATTACATTTCTACATCGTTACACTTATCTCACTGTTGGCGTTTCTTTTTGGTCGGTTTTCATTAGGTGATTTTAAACGTATATCAAAGGCAAGCTCACATAAGAAATATTCTCCCATACAAATGAGTCACTAATCGGATAAAAACGCTGCTACTAATTATACCAATTTCTATTACTACAACTATTGCATCACTTAAACAACACTCTACTATCTCACAACTACAGTGATTGCAAATCCAACTCATAATCATTATAGAAAAGAATCTCCATATTAAGGGATATAGACTGGTACTGATGGATTTTTGTTGATGATTAACTAATTAAAGTTTACTTTGAATACGGTGAAAGCTTTTTTACTATCATGGTTGAAGGATGAAAGGCTTCGATTTTGTTTTTGAACAATGCCAGTTGCTTATCTGTTACAAGTGATGATTGACTTTAAAAGAGAGATGGACAACTCCATTCAATAACTAATGGTGCTTGATCTTTGATGGTCTGAAGTGCACCAGTTTATAGGTTTTATGATTCACTGTATAACTACGTTGAATAAAAAATGAATTTTTATTAGGATTTGAGTGTTGTCGACAGAATGTCTACAGACTGTGTCGAGAGACTCCAAGTGTTAATGTCGAGTGTGGCGTGTCCCACGTTCATCCAATACGGTAGCTGAGACAGATTGGTCGTAACACTTTGGAGGCTCAATAGATTTGTTACATATATCAATGGAAGAATAAACGTGTCAGTATGAAAGAGTTACTACAAACTAGATATATAGAGGCTGTTTTCCCTGTGTAAGTATATAGCGGTTTGGTCGTCGGGTGAGAGCTTGTGGAAAAGAAGAAGGGAACCTAGACACAGACAACATGAACATACGCATCTTTCACACATCAACATCACAGTTACAGATAGGTTACCATCTACAAGTTCGACCCTTGCGATTGACCGGAAGAGAGATAATATAATTGTCGCCAAGTGCATTCTCCCCTCTCTTCATTGCTATGAGATAGATCGATATCGAATCCTGTAGAAGTGATCGTATAAGTTATCCATTCTTTGGTAAACTGTTTAATTTTTTGATTGACTGACTGATTGATTGATTGATTGATTGATTGATTGATTGATTGATTGATTGATTGATTGATTGATTGATTGATTGATTGATTGATTGATTTTTGTTGGTAACTACGTTTGAAAATATCTTCCAAGTTCTGAGTTAGTCATGAATTGTTTTTTTGTTTTTTTTTCAATAGGAATTAGGAAATCTACATCACTAATCTATTAATTACGTGCGACATCCAAAAATGCTGTTTATGACGTCTCGATCAACAAGTCATCCAAAGAAACCATTGAACACCTATTAGATAGTTGCCCTACATCCAAACAAATATTCAGTTAATGAGGCCCGTAGTAAGCAGTTCATCACCTGTGGAGTACACAATATTATCAAAAGCAAATAAATATGTCAGCCTTAGATTGGAGATTATTCAATTTGTACTTTTTTATATATTGACCCATTAGTTTGATCTGTAATAATTACTAGCTGTAGTAATTACTAGCTGTAGTAATTACTAGCTAATAAAGTATATATAACCTAAATCTCACTGCATACATACATATGGTAACCCCATCAATCAAACCTCTGAATGCCTGGATATTTATGAAACCCCCTTGATTCTCTTTTCTTATACGTGGATGAATACCATATGATGATTTTTTGCTCGTAAATCAGCAAAATTGTTACGTCTAAAAAAAAAGAGTCGGGCTCGTGGATCATTTTTTTTCAATGTTTCCCAAATCAACCGTTTGATAAGGTGGAATATCAACTAATTCCATGGACCATGACTTTCCTTTTTTTTTTAATATACATTATAATTTTTGAAGTACAATTAGGCTTTTAGATTTTAATTAGATATAGTTTACTCTATATATATTTTAAACTCTCTGTATAGGCTAGATATATATATACGTAATTATTAATTAATGTATAAAATTGTCTTAATTATAAGCTACTTGCATGCATGAAATTTTCAATCTTTTGTAATGTAGATCTGAGCGTAGAGGTATTTGACAAATTATTAAGGTGTTTCACATGGGCTCTAGAATTTATTGATTCAGTTATCCCTGATTTTCTATAATTTGCTATTTACAACTGCTGTCATATATATAATTACCGCCTTCTGAACGACTCCCTGCCTCTATATATATACATAGTATCATCATGTCCGTACATATATGCGTTGTCATCTACCACATATATATTATCTTTATGTATATGTTATCTAGATCTATTCTATGTATATGCATATGCTGCTGCCCATATTCTGTTACAAGCTTATGTTTGAGAATAAAATCTTAATCGCACATGTACGTTGATGAGTAAGCTACGCCCCACAATTTGTAATATCAAATTGGTAGGTTCCATCCTCGGTTACTTTTGCTCGGCGCGTGTTTGAAAACCGTATTTCTTCAGATTGTGCACGCAGCACCCCATGTGGTCCCTGAAAAAGTTCATTGTGGGTGAATGTAATAAAAATTTTCATCATATCGATCTATATATAGGTTTCATCAGGAACGTACAAGGCTGAATTCATCAAGCGATATATTTCTGGGCGGGTTGAATGACATATATTTATGCCATGTGCCTCAAATTACTAATTAGTAAGCTAGCTGACAAACCATATCGTTTCTATACGACCATATACTAATTAATTTCGATGTGTTACGATTTCCAATTCATATCTGACTTTAAAGTACATGTGCAGTATGAGCATACATGTTGCTTTGTATGTGATGTATATAGTAGAATGATATATTGAGGGTATTTCACGGGGTATAGGCACTGTATATCTGTGCTGATTCCCAGGTAAAGAAAGAATATATAGAAGCTAAAAATAAGGAAAAATGAAATAATTAATGAACTAATTAGTGTAGAAAATCAAAATCAAAGTAGTAGATGTGAATGAAAATGTGGTTAATCGAGAAATGAACTATACTGGAAACAATAAAAAGCTGGAAGTTAAATGAAAATATGAATAATATCACCAAGTTTGGTACTCATCAAAGTAATCAAGTCTGGAATGATATCTAAGCACCTCATGGGAAACTGCATGATTGAGATGATCCATCATAACAGGAGGACCACAAGCAATGATACCCACAGATCCACCTCCAAAACTTTCAATCTCTTGTGGAATCAACTCATCCATATTTGGCTTACCAACTTTGATATTTATGAAGCTAGGAACATCCTTGTCAACAAGTTCGAGTCTAATCATACCTTCTTTATTTGAATTTTCATCTGAATAGTCTTCAGAAGAAGAGAAGCTGACTGAAGTTAAATTGTTGTTAGAGTCACCATATGCTGATTTAGCGCTTTCCACCGAAGTTTCTCTAGTTAAATAAATGTCAATGATGATTCTTGTATCTTTCAACTTACTCAACAAGTCAGCAATGTAAAAGTTCATGTCTTCCATAGTCTTATTAATCCAGATCAACTTGATGTTTTGTGGCTTCTCCTTGACTGATAAATTCAAAGCATGATTAAAAATACCGGGCATACCTGAACCAGCAGTCATCAAAAGTGCATTGTCGTATTTACCGACAAATGATGGTTCACCATAAGGACCTTCGATACAAATTTTCTTGGATAGAACACCGTCATTTGCAATCAACTCATCAAAAATTCTTTTGGTGATACCTTTCTTAACCTTGATGTAAAAGAACACATGTTCACCATCATTTAAAAGTGAGAATGGATGGCTCTGAAACCATAGTAATGAATCAGTAAAATAAACAAAAGCATATTGGCCAGGGTGACTGCTAAAGTTGGATGGTTTTCTGAGACAGACTTTGAATGATTCTTCATTGACAACCGTAATCTCTGCCTTATGGTAACCAAAAGCACACATTCTAACAATTCTAGCAACTCTATCAGAAGCCCAGATAGCACATGAAGCGACAATATACTCACATAACCCTTGTTCTTTGCAGTGGTACCAGCACATTGCAACGAAAGCAGCAACCATAATGATATGGGTATAAAGGAAAATTTCATAGGCACGGGTTCTGAGAGGATGGAAAGAGAATAACCAGATACAACCAGCTAGAGTAGTAGCAGCCAAACCACAAGCAAAATAACGTTCTTTCAAAGCGCTGGCCCAGTATGCTTTCTCAATGATGGTATAATTAGAACTGTGGATGATAGCCATGATGATCATGGTACGTGACACCATCTTATGGAAGTGGATGAAACTGGAAAACTTAAAACCGGAAAAAAATGTCAAGAAATTGTTACGACCAGCAAAAAGAATCAACAATGGGATTTCACCAAAAGCCATGATACCTGCTCTATCAGCCAAGTATTGTCTGATTTCAGCAGCAGTACTCTTGTACATATAGAAATGCTTAGATGATGAGTGGTACGGGTAAACCAAAAAGATGATGTGAAGTAAAACATAGCCAAAACAAATAATTGAGTCTAATCTATCAGGGAACAAACCTGTGAAGATTTTGTATCCACCCCATGGTCTCCACATTTTACCATTTGGGAACATTGATGGAATGGTGACATATGATCTGAAAGAATTGATGATTGGGTGAACTAAAGATTGTTGCAAGTTCATTGCTTTTATAAGCTTATACAAACCACCAAGCAACATAACCACCGCAAAATAGATAAGCTGGCCATAAGCAAAAGCAACAGAGAGATCATAATTGGTGTAAAAGGCGGTGACAGAGTCAGTGTAACCTTGAGCATAAGTCAAGTTTGGATAAGTTGGAACATAGAGGGGCAAACTGATGTTTTCAATTGAAGATGGCTCCACAATGTAATTTGAGGCATTGTTGTATTGGTCAACGAAATGCTGAATTCCGTAATCAGTTTCTGTGTAAGTCATACATTGTCTATTGAAAGTTTGAAGAACCTCCTTCATCTTGTCTTGTCCCAAAAGACCAGACAGACAGTAAAGAAAAGTTCCCGTTGCTGGTGGATAGTTGCAGATTTTGTTGAATGAATATTGACGACCGTACGCACTGATTCCATAGTTAAAAGTGTAGAGTGTAGTGGTAGTACTCATACAACCTGAAACGTAAGCATTGTAACCTGGTAAACGTAATGAGGTTTGCCATGCTTCTTTTGATTCTGCTGTTGATGTGAGATAGAGTAGTTGAAGTAAAAACGGTAAAATGGCAAAGTGAAACATGACCATTTGTTGATTTGTTTGATATTGGAAGTTTTGATTTGACACGTCCAAGCAAGGCAGACAAAACCCACTTGCTGATTTTTCAAAGGAGATTCATGGTGATACTTATACCTTGGAAGCTCATGATCAAATTTCTCTTTGATCAACTGATGGTTGACAGTTCAAATGGAAATGAAAGGAAACGGGTTTCACGTTTGACGTGCACTTCTTCTATACATTTACAAAAATGCATGCTTGAATATACCGTTTACGCGAACGTCTAAGCCATACCACTCACAAACAGCCATCGAACAAACTCCCGAATATAGAAAGAAGTACTATATAAGATCAAAACAACCTTATACTATCAGAACGATCATATATACAATTCATATGCTGATCCTTGATGACAAACATATCAATGTAAATTAGTCAGAAACCACCACAATTTGGTATCAACCTTCTATATGTAAATTTGATAAGAAGTGTAATGTATATAAGCGAAAAATTTGCATTTCAGAGACGGACGAATTAAAACCCATCTATATGACATCAGTTTATATGTATTTTCCAAGGGCCCAAATTGGGTACGGTATACATATCCATGGACTATAAGTTAAATTTAACCACGGCAGCTGATTAATTCAAATTGATTCAAAAGAATATGATCCAATATTGATCCATGTATACACTCCTAATCTGAAAATATGATTTTAGGCGCCTTAGCCCAAGTGTGATGTTCTAGAAAGTTCATACATATACACAAGCTCACTGCTTATAAGAATATATAACTAAATCATTCAACGGGTCACCTTTGTGAGAAGCTTGGAACTGAGTGGTGGAGAATAATAAAATAGGGTCAATTGTTCGACTTGCTTATAAATGTTGTTCGAAATGACTATATACGTCAATTAGAACTCAACAACATGAATATGAATATACAAGGCCAAAAACAAATCGAATTTCAACGGAATGTGATTCAATAACTTATCTTGTGAACAGAATATTTCTTGGCAAGCTAACAAGCCACAGATGATGATTCAATAGTGATGACGGCCTGATATCAACATTCTGGACACTTTTTAGACTTTGAAGAAGCAACTGCAAACAGCACTTCTCTTTTCATTGAGAGACACATCACCGCATTCATCATACAACTTCAAAGGGGGATGACACATATCAAGTATATATGTGATTAGAAATGTTTGTACCAAGTGTGGATACCCCTGGATGATCAAAAGACGCCTGCAGTAGTTTTTTTGCTTTGAATTTGATTTGACTTGAACCAAATATAAAAATTCACCAATACGTCGAGATTTTGCCCAGGTAACACCTTCAAAAAAAACCTGAAAAGTCGTTGAAGCTGAGCCAAAGGTATCAACTGATTATCGTCGACCTTTATTAAAACCATGAACCATTCTGGATCTCACCTCCTAATATTGGCTTTCTTCTCTCACCTTCTGGAATCAGTGGTATAATGGATAAAAAGCATGCAAAGTTAATTTGGACATTATTGAACATTCAGTAAGCAAAGCAATTTGATCATCTTGACGATGTATGTTAAAAAGGCCTTGCATTAAGAATCATTGTGATCAGAGTCGAGACCATGTTGGGTTGTTTTGTAAATTTTTGAGATACCGTGTTGTTCAGGAAACTGATATATTTCCAATTGTATCTAGTTAGTAATGCTGGATCAATATGGAGGCTCGTTTATGCCAAGTGTCTGCAAAAGTTGTATTATCAAGAGAAAGATCATGACATGTTCTCTGATTTATAAGAAGGCTGAAAGCTTCGTAACATTAAATTAGGAAAACATTCGTATTCAGTTACTGAAATCCCATTTATGAACCCGTGCACCAGTCCAAAGTGGAAATTCATTTCCAGAAATAGCCGATTAGATTAACCTGTGTTGCAGAAATCAGACCAAACTGAATCGTTATCAAGATGACAAATTACAGCTGAAGCCTGTACCACAACAACAATGATTTATCAAATGAATGGGTGAACCACTGTACCCAGATACAAACAAAGACAACATCAAATTGACTACACCAAGTTTCAATGATCACTCCTCCTAGTTACATCAATTTCACAGACAACACAGGTGCGGTGAAGAAGACCGACGATTGTGAACTTTCATCCTTATCATCAAACGGCAAACCCCGGATTCACAAAAACCACAACTTTGAAGAAGGATCAGATTATTTCAAGTCAACTTCTTTAGATTTCAAGTACAAAGTTTCTGCAAGAATTTCTAATTCTACTGATACCAAAAGAACCATTGGTCATTCATCAGCTACGGGTCACACAATCAAGAAAACTGTGACTAGAACAACTACCAGAACTCCGTCGATTGCAAGCATCAATGAGCTGAGCCCAGTGACCAGTATCAACCAGCATGGTGATCTTGAAGAAGAAGGCGAACGTCAATCATCAATAGAGGTACTACATCAGCAGGATGGCATGACTTATCCAGACGGTGGTTTGAAAGCCTGGAGCGTTGTTCTTGGCGTACTACTCGGCCTCGTTTGTTGTTTTGGCCTACTTAACACAACAGGTGCCATTGAATCATACATTTCCAAAAATATCCTAGTTGACGTTTCTTCAACTTCTATCTCTTGGATCTTCTCCATTTTCTCATTCATCACCTTTGGTGGGAATCTAGTCTCTGGTATATTGTTTGATTTGATGGGTGCTAGAAAATTATGTCTCATTGGTGCCGCTATGATTGTTGGTGGATTGTTTGCCACTGCTAATTCAACAAAGTTGTATCAGTTTATTCTTGGGTTCGGTATCTGTTCTGGAACAGGCTGTGCTTTGATGATGGCTCCACTAGTTAGCGTGGTCTCACACTACTTCAAGAGAAACAGAGGTTTAGCATTAGGAATCGCTATGCCTGGGGCTTCAATCGGAGGTGTCGTTTGGCCTTTGGTTTGCCGTTCCTTGTATCCTGAGATCGGGTATGTCTGGACCATCCGTACTTTGGGATTTATCTTCTTGGGTACGTTAGTTACTTCTTGCGTGTTAGTTGATGACCGGTTGAACGAAATCAAAGAGTTTGAAAAACTGAAGAATGGTGGTGTTGATCCAAATGAAGGCAAATCCATGTGGAGCCGTATCATGCAAGGTATTGATTTTGGAGTCTTGAAAGATAATATTTTCATGTGGCTTGTTCTTTCCTTGTTTTTGAATGAATTTTCCCTTGTGCTAGTGACAACCTATGTTCCATCATATGCGTTAAATAAAGGATACACAGAGTCCATCGCTTTGGTTGCATTGACTGTGTTGAATGCTTCAGGTATAATGGGCAGATACCTCCCAAGCCATCTCTCTGACCATTATGGTAATTTCAACTTGATGATCTTATGTTCCTTGTTAATGACTCTCTCAATATTCGTTTTCTGGTTACCATTTGGTAATAAAGAAGGAACATTCTTTGTTTTCTGTATCTTATACGGTTTTGGTATGGCAGGAACATTGGCTTTAACTCCATTATGCACTTCAGCTATTTCAAAGCCTCAAGACATTGGTAAACGTTATGGTACAGCTTACTTCTTCGTCAGTTTTGGAAACCTATTCTGCTTGCCTATCGGTATGCAAATCACCAAGACCAGCGCCGGGTATAATGGTATGGTTGCTTTCTGTGGTGCTACTTGTGCTGTGAGTACAATTACGCTTGTCATTACAAGATATAGATTAGCCGGTTTCAAAAAAATCTCAGTGTGATAGGACATAATATAGTAAAGCTCATATAGTTGTTCATTCTTCATTACGCGGATTCCATCCACACCCTGAACTGGTTTCATATTTGATGGACTCCTCAACTTCTAAGGAGACCAAACATTCTATACCATTAAATATTTCTTACATATACAATAACAATATATGATTCACATTTACTTCACTAACTTTTTTAGACATTAACCAATGATAAATATCCAGCAGATTAACATATGATAAATAAGAGGAGGATACAAACAAGAAATACCAGTGACGGAATCGGAAATCAATGTGTTAATAAAGAAACTTGTGAGGAGTTAAGAGCAAGACGGCAGTATGATAACCTTTGACATCATTCAAACTTGAAAACATCAGTGATTTTACCTTCTGAGTCATACAGAGTTCTTTTGACTAAAGTAGCATCACTGCCAGTTCCCTGATACCTCAAGCTCTTTCCTGAACCATCTGACCAAAAGAAGTCTTCTTGCTTAAAGTTATCTTTTTGATTGATTATAACTATTCTTTTTGAACCAGTATTTTTGCACACTTCAATTTCAATAATTTTTCCGTCAGGATTTTCACAATGTTCAAACAAAACTAAGTTATCGACATCAAAGTGCAGTTCATATATTCTACCATCAGAGTATTTCCTTGTTTCTTTATACAGTATACCATCTGAATCGAACTCTTTAGTAAAGTAAGAATCTTCTTCATATGAAGTACGAGTCAGCAAAAAGTAACCATCTGGTAGTTCGATGAATTCCAGCTTTCCGTTTTCGAAAAAATCAACAACCTTGCAAATCAGTTCTTGCGAGTTCAAAAAATAATGCGCCGTCTTCTCTTTTCGAGTAACTGTGATTTGACGATACTTGTTGGTCTTTGGATCAATATCAAAGGTGAAAGACAATTCTGGGGAATTGCGAGTTGTATCTAGTTGGAAACTGTCCTCTTGTGTTGTAAATAACCTTGATATAGATCTTCTGTACGATGGAGTATAAGAGAACATTTTGGAGAGACTCTTGAAGACTGTAATGTAATCAAATTGACTATCACTATAAACACTGATTAAAGACCAATTTAGTGAATTTTCATCTTCAAATGGGAAAAAATGAAGGACTTGAAAAAAAGGGGAACATGTTGTGATTTGCCATCAGAAGCGAAGAAATCAGACAAAGGGATTGAGCAAACAAACTTCGGCCCACTGTTTTTCTAGCAGCCGATATTGATGCCATTCCATAACACACCATTGCATATCTGAACTTACACTGTGATACGTGATAGTGACTTTACATTTCCAAACAAACCAACGACTCTTGAGTCTTTCAATTTTTTCACCATCTTCAATATTGATATGGATTGAATCTGATGGAAACTTCCATGAAAGTTGAAACAGTGGATTTATACACGTAGGATGTGACTAGCTAGCCATGATATTCTCCAAGATCGATTTCAAAATGGTTGATGTCATTCAAAATCGGGGCAAGATGTTGGAGGAGTTGAACTATTCAGGCTGATCCAGAGCCAGAAGAACTTCAAATTGCAAAGTTTCAAATTTTAGTTCACCAGCCACAATAGTTCAAGCCACATACAGCCACAACTAAATCCATTCCACTCTGACTACCGATTTTGATTCTCAAAATAGACCTTGATGGATACTGGAATATGATTGATAAATGCCATACAACTGTTAATTAGGACAGGAAAACACATAATCTGTAACTTTTTCGCTCAACCTATCTGCTTGGTCTATATTACAAGTTTGAAATTACAATCCTTCAAAAGAGCAATCAATACTCCCTTGATTGAAATAAAACATATTCATGGATTGATTTGTCAGATTCAAAAAACTAAAGGATTTCTGACATATATAACAGATATTTAATCATTCTTGGTATTAACATTATGGAGCTGAGCAATATCATTAATTTTAAATTTGAAAGCCAAAGGAATAACAAAAAAAATCTTGAGACAAACAGTGACCACCCCTTTTAACATCATTTCAACTTGATAACATCAGTGATTCTACCTTCACCATCATACAAAGTTCGACTGACAAAAACAGTATCGGATCCAGTACCATGAAACAACAACTTCTTCTTTGTCCCATCTAACAGAGTAAACTCTTCTTTTCTAACGTTATCTCTTGGATTAATAACCACTACTTTTTTCAAACCAGTGACCTTGGACTCTTCTAATTCTTTTATGGTTCCATCAGCATAGACACAACAGCAAAACACCACTCCTGAGTCTTCATCTCTGTAAGTTTCACAAACACTGCCATCTGACGTAGTCAGAATTTCCTTATACCTTCTACCATTGGGATCAACTTCAATTCTCAAGGAACCAATTTCTGAAAGATATTTCACCTCCAGATTACCATCAGGCAACTCCTTATATTTCAAGGTTTTGTGCTGAGAGACAACCACAAACTTATAGATGAGCTGTTGGGAGTCCAAAAAGTAATCTATCTTTTCTTTGGGTAAAGTTTTCGTGATTTGACAGAATTTGTTAGTCTTGGGATTGATGTGATGTGTAAAATGTAGATTTTGTGCTTTGCGTGTGGTATCCAATTGAAGATTTGCGGATGGTTGCACCAGCAATCTTGTGAGACATCTTTGGAAAGGAGGTCTAAAATCAAACATATTGGGAATTGTTGAGGTGTTATATGTTTCAGTTGATTATCGATATATTGGAAACTAATGTTGAATAGTTTGTGTGATTCCATGATGAAAAAACAAAGTTGTGAGATACATGGAAAGCTAGAACAAAGAGGATAAAAAATTGGGGAATCGCCATCAGCTCACCAAACTCAAACAAAAGCAAACACTGTTCGGCGGCCTTGATGTGATGATTTTCCGAGCCGAGATTTATGCCATACCACCCATATCTGAATCTGAGATTATATTCAAAGCTTAGTGATTCTGTAATCTAGGGGTTTCATCATTGAAATGCTTTGTAAATTGTCTTGTATGCCCTAAAACAAAATGAATGTTTCATGATTTCACTTGTCTAGATGATGGTGGGTCAATCAAGATACTTCGATTGTGTACCTCCTTTCATTGAAAGTTGAAAAAAAGGGTTCCCTGTATATAAATAGCAAACCGTTGTAATGCCTTTTAATAAGGATGTAGAGATCGTTGGATTTGTTTGAATCATATCAAAAGAATTAATCCATACTATATTGATCTGTCTCTGTCTCACAAAAAATGGTTTCAACTTTTGGTCCACTTGCCACATACCACCAGCCACCGCCACAAATGAAATTGTTTAATTTTCCCAGCTGCAAGATGGGCAGTACTATTATTGTTGGTGCCGTCGGAGTCGGAGACCTGAAATTTTTATTGTGTTGAACTTGGAAGACAACAAAGTAGCTGTTTTCATTGAAAATTGCAACAATTCAATCCGTGTATAAGTTCAGTGTACAAAAGGTACAACAAATAAATCTTTTGAAAATTGAAGACTCAAGTAATTGGTTTCACTATGACAAGTTTCTTGATGGTGAAAATAGCTAGGCATGCGGTCAGTTGTTTGTTGCAACATGCAACGTGTCTCATTTTTAGCGTGTCAAATTTGAGTTTCGTTGCCTCTGCTATTAAGGCGATCTTGTAGCAGCTGTCACTAAACGAAAGCTAATTGTCATCGCCGTGGACACCATTACATGATTGAAAGTGTGCTGAATATCAACATGAATTTTGAAGTCGTATAGCATAGTGTATAAAACAAAGTATATTGAAAACGAGAAAAGTACAGTACATAGAATTATAAACGAGTTACAATTATTGAATTAAAAAAGAAAAACAGGTAGAAGTAGATGATTGATCAACTTATAGGTTGAAAATTTCCTTCAAGATCTTAGCAGTGTCAGCTGGAGAGTTGACAGCATGACCGATGGTTCTGTCATCAGTGTAGATTTCGTAATCGTTACCACCCTTGTAAGACTTGTCACCGAAGAAGTGAATTTCCTTGAAACCTTCCTTTTCAACGTGTTGCAAACAGTAGGTCTTGTCCCAACCGGTTGGGAAGACATCGAAGGAGATTTGACCACCGATGGAGTAAGTCAACTTCAAGTCTGGGAATTTTTCCTTCAAGGCAGCAACCATCTTTTCTCTAACGTGAGATTCCTTGTCAAACTTTTCAAAGTCGTTTCTTTCTTGAGTGGAAGCGTTTCTACCAATTGGAGAGACATTGATCATACCGTTTCTGAATTCAATGAAAGTACCTCTTCTGACAGGCAAATCAATTTGGGACAAGTAACCCAAGATAAACTTAGCCAATTCATTGTATTGCTTTTCACCGATCCAGTTGATGAAGGATTGAGAAGCCAACTTCTTACCCAACTTGTAAGCAGTCAAACCGTTTTCAGAGAAACAGTAGTCAAACTTTTCCAAAACATCAGAACCCAATTGTTCAACTTGCTTGGATAAATCAGAACCACCAACGAAACCAATGACAGCCTTCTTTCTCAAGTCAGCCAACAACTTGTCCATTTCTGGGGAAATGGTTAATCTAGCTGGGGTCAAAGTACCGTCAACATCAAACAAAACTAAAGTGTTTGGAAGTTCTCTATCAGCGAAAGACATGGTTGTAAGTGTATGTAGGAAAAGACGAGGTATATGTGATGATATAGGATGGATTGTGGTCAAAGAAGGAAGAGGAAAACCAAAACCCAAGGAAGAACAGGTGTACCGCAACATTGCAAAAAATGGAAACGTGGTGTCCTTTAAATAGACTCGCCAAGTTCCAACCTCACCAAGAGATGACACGAAATTTCGAAATTTATCAAGTTTCAGGCTGCGCAAAATATTCAAAAAAGAAATTGCACAGCGCACGTGACTGAGCCGCAGGACACATCTGGAGCCACTGGAGTCACGTGCTCCTGGTATCAGAAAATTCAAAATTACCAGAAACCATTTTCTTCAAATTTCACTGTTATACAACAGAAAATATGCTGTACTACTACCCATAGATCTCTATGTCAGCAAACCAACTCACCAGAATGCGGCAAACTTATGAAACCATCTATTTCCCCAAAAAGGTTTCAGGTTGAACTGAATAACACTTAACAATACCCCCATCACCACCCACCATCAGAAACAGCTCCATCATCGTGGACCAGATTCTAAACAGCATGGAAACGGTACAATCGAAAAAACTTTTGCAGCAATCACATACCAAGAAGAAAAAATTAAGCAGTCAAAGACCAAAAGGTATGAGAATATTCAATGAAATGCTTG
This sequence comes from Ambrosiozyma monospora, assembly GCA_001599995.1. Classification (NCBI taxonomy): domain Eukaryota; kingdom Fungi; phylum Ascomycota; class Pichiomycetes; order Pichiales; family Pichiaceae; genus Ambrosiozyma; species Ambrosiozyma monospora. Next base: position 273,196 of record BCIP01000018.1, read on the forward strand.
ATAAACTTCAACTTGACCATTCTGCTGGCTTTTGCAAGTTTGGTCATGAATCGGCTAGCCTAGGAAATGGACTAAATGTTGGAAAGGAAGTCAGTTTCTCTGATGGTTCGCTGACGGGGACAATCATTGGCAACATTTATGAAGTGAATATTGATCACAGAAAAGCTGAAAGTGATAGTCAGGAAGATAAGAAGAGGTTTGGTTTTTTTAATGATGATGACGATGACGTTCAATCCATTGACCATCACTTGGAAGAGTCAAACGTTGAAGAGTCTAAAGTTGATGATAAATGCCAGCTCACTACTACAGTTAACGATGATTCACAAGACATTAAAGCTGATGAAAGCGAACAGAAATCAACCACTAGACAATTCGACCTAAATGATTTTATCAGCCTCTATACCTCTGGCTCCAAAATAGATTCACAGCATCATTTACGATGTCCAATTGAAGAGTTTCTCAAAAGTTCATCAGAAGACTATACATCACGGGAGATCATTGAGCTGAGAGACATGCAATTCTATCCCTTTGGCTCCCAACCAAATCCAAATCCAAACAACAAAATCATCACTACTACATCAATATCAGATTCAGACAGCAACAAAATATCAGAAATCTCACTCAGCACAAAGTTCGATATAGGGAGTGCTGGAACATTTGAATCTGATATATCGACAACAGTGACTACATCAACCACGGAACCAGAAGAGTTGCCTGTTCTGAGATACAAGAAATGGAGGAAATTCTTTGGTCCTAAGTCACATGCTAGAAAAATCATTAGAAATATAGTTCCTTTGGATGATGCTGAACATTTTCATAAGTGGGTTCCTGATGAGGATTTAAGAGAGCATTTGATAAGATTGAGAGCTAAAGAGTATGCTCTTTTGAAGTATGGTTTGGATAATGGAAAATGGAGAATGTACTGAACATTGGTATGATTGTTGGCTTCGCTTATTGGGTTTTGGTCAGTGGAGCAATAATATGCCTTTTCTTGATGGCAAATCGATTTGAAAACTTTTGTTAATTGCCAATCGATCCTTTACTTTTGTTATTTGTTTTAAAATTTACTTATATAGCTAGATCATTGTACGTTAAATATGGATAATTGATAAATTCAAACTATAAATTTCCTAACTTGATCAATTGTAAATGCAAGGAAAGTAAAAGAACAGCAAAGAGTCAGTTACAAAGATCGAGACGGAAGTAGGATCATGATATGGAAAGGTATAAAGAGAGGGGTATCCAATATTACAACACCAATTGGATTAGATACTCCTCTTATTCCAGTTTCTTTCCCTTCTTTCCAGACTTCTTGGCTTCACCTCTCGAAATGCTAATATAACCACCATACATCAAACCCAATCCAATGGTAAAGAAAACAACACCCCATGCAAACAAAGGGCTATTGAATAACAAACCATTTGAAGTATCTTTCAATTTCACAATGGAGTCAATAAAAGCACCAACATAACTGAAAGAACCTGTCAACTTATGTTTCTCGGACTCTTTCTTTTTCTTTTCTTCTTCTGTCTGGACAGGGTAAGTTGAAGTTGAGCTGGTTGTCTTTTTAGGTTTCGAAACGAAGTTATTTATCATCATCACTAAACTAGATACAACATTCAATGGTTTCAAAAACAGCATGTATTTGTAAAGTGAATTGATACCGATTTTGCCACTGATAAGATACAGAGCCAAACTCAACACAGGAACCCCAAATTTCATTATGACACCTCTGTATCTATAAGCCAAATAAAACGACAATAGGAAAAACACTTGTACCAAAACCAAAAATGAATTGATCAGGTTTGGCCATCTTGAATCTCCGGAATCATTATTGGAAGGCGTGGATGCAGTGAGGTATGATAACCAAATGGATTTGCTGTAATATAAGAATGAAACCAAATTTGTAGCCAATTCAATCAAGTAACTAGGAATATCAGTGACATTCCCACCGACATTACCGGACTGTAAAATTCTTAAGATTTGTGGTAAGTAGAAGAAACTTGAGATACTGAACAAGTTGAAATTGAACAATTTTGTGGCAAAATCTCTGAACAAGTCTTCATTTCCTGATTTCAACAGTTGTAAATTGATGAATTCATAGTATGTATCTGATCCAAACTGGGAAATCAAGAAGTTTTCCAATGGGTCCGGAATCAAACGTGGAATCACTGGACGAAGCTGGGAAAAGTATGGTTCCGTGACCTTATCTAAAAAGTGAATCGTACCGTCAGAGATCATTGAGGTGAGTTGTAGTTTGATGGAAGTTTATTGGACGTCACTGTTGATAAAATCAAGACCAAATGATGAATATTCGCCATCGAAGCATTTGAAACAGTGTTTTGGTTGGTTGAGTTGTCTTGAGATTGTGGGCTGTTTCGGACGTTGTGAAATTGAAACTAAATCAAAATCAGAATTGACAGCCTGTATAGGTTTGATCCCGTGCGGCTTTGTTGAAAATATCCCTTGATGGCACAGTCAATACGCCACTAGTTTATATGTGGCTAATTATGGAGACGATAGTCGCGACGAATTTGAACTAATTTTAGCTAGCTAGAGTGTAGAGTCTAGACTAGATGTTAAGAGAAAGTGATTGAGTTATGTAAAAACCAGTACAAATATAAACTTCAAGGAGAAAAAACAAATCTAAAAGAGTAAAAGATTGTATAATATAGTATAGAGTAGCGCTGCAGTTGTAGTGACTTGAATTATAGAAAAAATGTGATATTAAATTCTTTAACACCAGAGTATCAAACCTAGGTAGTTATGTGAAGAAATAGAATGACACTATAATTTTCACGGGACATGTTTATTAAGCTTTATAAAGCAAGACTCCCATAGCCAAAATCTATGCAGCAGCAGAAGCAGAGGCAACAGAAATGGCAGAAGCTATAGCAGATTTAATTTCAGAGACAACATCATTTGTTTGTGTTGACTCAACATTATCACCAGATGCGTCTTTAACAACGGCCTTACTAGCTGAAGATGAAGTGGATGCAGCAGCTGTAGTTGTTGAAGTTGAAGAGTCACTGTTCTTACTTGAGCCAACAGTATTGTTCCAAAGTGTAATACCACCGTTGATCAAACTCAAAAGACCACTGCCAATACCCAAACCATTACTGACATTTGAAGATGTGGAGGATGATGATGAAGTTCCTGAAGACGTCTTAGCAAAACTGACAGCAGACTGAGCAGCAGCTGATGCAGTGGATGTTTCGGATGGAGCATAGCTGGCTGAAGATGAAGAAGGTTCCTCATTATTAGGAATTGGAGCTGATAGAGCAACAGCAATAAGGATTGAAATGGTCAATTGATTAGCGAACTTCATAATTGTATTGATTTGATATGCGTGTAGGAAATATTAGAAAGAGGCAGTGATATGGTTGTCTGTTAAGGATGATTGATGGTGGATGTTGAGTCACAATTTTGAGTACCATAAGACCAAGTAATAGAAAACTGGGGGTTGTGTTGGTTTTTTATATCTTGAGTAATTCTTAATTTTGCTGCTTTTATAAGAGCTATATGTACATGATTCTGAAACCCCTGCAAAAAGCTATTGAATTTATCATTGCTATGATGTCTTGATGAGTAAATGCGATGTTCAGGTAGAACAAACAGGAATTGTTGAAAAGAACATATCGCAATGAAATGAAAGTTGAAACAAAAAATGACAGCAATCTTGAAATGCCAAAGAGAATCCAACACCACCATGCACTGAAGATTAACCAGACGTCGACCATCTCGAAAGACTCATTCATCAAAAGAACATAACAACTGCTTTAATATAGCTGCCCATAGATGCAGGGACCAAGATATAATCAATCATAACCATCTATTAATACAGTGAAGAAGACTCAGTTTCTCAAATGCCGTTGAATTCTATCTGTAAAAAATATCAATAATTGACAAATGTAAGGTAAGATTTCTTATAGTTTTGTTAAAAGACGTCATCAATTCACCTAAAATTGTCTATATGAAAGACACAAAGAAACAAATTTGGGAAATTCGATATATATATTATATAGCATCGCATGTACATGGCTTATCATTAAATTCTCGCAACAATCAGATCGAAGGTATCCACGGGACGTAAACATCAAACGTTCGCTTGGGTGAATCGAAATAGAAGAACTGAACAACCCATGCAGGAAAATAACGTACGTAATGAAGTTTTAGCCAATTTTATATAATAGGCTATAGCTGAATATTGATAAAGATAGCATATGCATTTATAGTCATGCTTTAAACCGATCGTTGACGTTGGAACATGCATCTGCAGTAATAATCAAGCTGTCAATTCATCTCATATAATTTTTTTTGTGAATCGGATTCTCATGTCATTGAAATTGCTATCTCAAACTTGCTTAAATCACCATTAATATATCAAATGCAGTTATATACTTCTTCAATTGGTGTTCGGCTTTCGCTGATATCTTTGAATTGGAATGATTGGATGTCCCTAATTGGGTATCCTATATGTGAGATGCAAGCTACACACTTCCACAAACATTAATCCACACGTGGCTCATATATCGATAAATTCCACATGCCTTCTAGAAGCCCATATATGGGACTTGTGGAATTCACGACTGCTTATGCTGTATGTGTGTGTTGTTTATAGGGCCAAAGTTTGGGTTAAAGTATATGCCTTCATCCATCCATTGTTGACTTTGAATGTATAATTGTGAAATCTTCGTAGCACACCTATTGATAACCTTCTGTATGTGTTCTGGGCAAGCTGAAATATATATGCATGCGGTGTAATATAACACCGGTTGGGGTTCATGAACTTCGATGTTTCACATTTGGCTTAACGTTAATCGTTGTCATTTTTGATTGTTATTTCTTGTAGTTCATAAATGCATGTGAAAATTGAAAGCAGCAAATCGTCAACTCAGTTTTGATCTAGCTAATTCAAGCCAATGTTCCAAGTGAGTTGAGAAAGGTGGTGAATTGTTTGCTTTTCGTATATATTTAAGCATTCTGGAATTTGTATAAAATTTTCAAAATTCAGCTCGATACCGAATTTCTCCCTCGTCGAGGGTAGAGCGGAATTGATGAGACTCCGGACTCAGGTTGGTGTATTATCAAGATGCGTGATCTCTTACAAAATTCGTGCATTCCTACCCTCATTATTTGTCTCCTCAACACAGACTTAACAGTTAATTTGAAATTTGCTATATACAAGTAATCCGGGCATGTACTGAACAAAAAAAAAAAAAAAACTAAATTATATATAAACGTACAGAAACCTTAAATTTTCAAATTAAATAGGGAGAGTCAGAAGGTGTATGCCACAGGCTCATATTTTTGGATGAAACGGTCCTTTTTGTCATAAAAGGAGAGAACGCTTCCCAAACAAAAAAAAAATTCTGGATGAAAGGCGATATGGTAGCCTATCTGTATAGCAGTATGTTCAGACTCAATATTGATAACAAAGTAACATGAACCGATTTTTCCAGGGCAATGTTCCTAAGATTCAACTTTATCACTGGTGTTCAAGAGGTAAAATAAAGGCCGATCAGAAATATAGGGTTTTTTGTTATTCTTAATGTCAACGATGTACAATTCATCCAATATAATGTGAACTCGGCTGGTGACCCTTTTGGGGATTATCATACCTCCAAATTTTCTAGGGAAATCCTTCTTTCGTTCCCGTTGATGACACTTGAATGATATCTCTGGAATCTTACCTTGTAAATGCAATCTCTCTAGATGACATGGAAGATTCTTCAAACAAGGATGATGTTCATCGATGATTTCTGAAATATTGGATAGAACAAGGCACTCAACGCTACTCATGGAGGTTGGATCAAAGACAGTGAGTTGGTCAACTGTACATTGCAGGAATTTAATTGATTCAGGTGAACGGTAATTCTTGATGTCATCAGAGTCAGGGGTAGGGAATTTGATACCAGCTTTTGAATTTTCAACACTTGTATCCGTGGAAGCATCTAAATTGTAGCCCAGTCAATCTGAACTTTCTGAGATACATGCGAATTCTCAGGAGTGACTTACTCAAAATACAGTGAAAAGCTTTTCAATGATGTGATCCCACTTAGATCCAACTTAGTATATGAAGCACCAGTGAGGTCAAGAAATTCAATCTTATCATTTTCAGGAGCACAATTTCTCAAAGGTACTGATATCACAAGGTGTTTAACTTTAACATCAGAAAGAAAACTACCGTATTCCAAGTTTCTCAACAATGAAATCACAGGAGGTTTGTTCTTTTGGGAAGCATTCAAAGCAGTAATTCCTTCCACTGACCTTGCAAAGAGAAAACTTTTGTTTTCAAACTTTTTCAATATTGGTTCTGATTCTTTGGAAAACCTGAATGGAATATGCTTGACACTATGAAATTTGATTTTCGTGATGTTGATTGATTGGCATAATGGCTTGATACTATTCAAATCGAATGATCCATATACCTTCATGATAGAAACAGAAGATAACTTTCCCATCAAACTCAAGTTCTCGCTGACTTTAACAGCATCTTCCTCGGTGCATGTCAATTCTTCTATCATAGCACAACATGGATGTTTCAACATCGTTTCATGCCATAATTTCACCTTGATGTGAATAGGCTTCATGTCAAACATTGCCTGAGAAAATTTCTGATAATGAGTTTTGTAAGAGGTCAGCAAACTAGGAACAAACGTAAACTCTTCTAAGTTGCAGCTTCGAAAAATCATCTTTTGGGGACAGCCCATTGCCATTTGCATTTGAAGTGTCACTTCTGAAGTAAGCCCAAAACGACATATTGCTCCAAAGTTTCCATAGCTTGTATTAGACACACTTTTTGTAGAAACCTTCAACCTTTAACGATGGTTTCTTGCGAAACAAATGTAATGTCCAATTGAATAGTTTGAAGTCTTCTGGAATATTTCTTTTCAACGTTTCACCTAAGATCCAATCTCTTTCGTGACTGCTGACATAAACAACTGTGTAAGCCAAAATGTGTTCTTTCAATTCAGGTGGAAGGTCGTGACAAATGATCCGAAACCATGTTAGTCGGGGGAAACATTCCATTCTGATGGAGGAGACAATTGAGTTCTTCATGGGAGTTATAGTGTAGTAATATTGGCTTGAGTCCTGAAAAAGATGGAACACGTTATTCGTTACACGTTGTCCGGATTCTCAACTAACTTTCAAGTCGATCGATACGCGTAAAATTTTGATCCCTGCAAAAATAGGCGGCAAGCTATCAGCTCTTTCATGAAGGTGATTGAATGATCATATAACCTTGTTTCTTCTGTGCAAATCTTTCAATACAAATAAGAAGCTATATATATTATAAATACTGATTTTTTCCAAGACTCAAATTAAATTAATATTCCGGCCATGGTTGATGATATGGAAAGCCACGAGTATCAGGCTTGAGAAAGAATTTACCATTCACGTTTTCTTTAAAATTGTACTTCTGACTCTCGGAAATAAAATAACCGCCACGAGTACACTCTATATCAAGAACAACCGATTCTGAAGAAACATCAATATTGAAAAATAATTCCCAGCCTCTAAGTAAGTCATCCTCGGAAAATATATAACGATTTTCCTCATCATAGTTGAGAGTGTAATAGCTAAGACGCATCGAAATAGAAAGCGGCGATGGTTCTTCAGAATCTTCACAGACGATTTTCAACCCATTGAACGACAGAGAAATATGAGACTTGAGCCTTTTAGGAATAGTCATTCCTCCCAGTTTCTGCGGGTGGTTAGCAGGCCGACTCTTTAGCTGGTAGTCTGAAATTGATTTTTGAGGTATCTCACCCACAAGATATAGTTGACTTACATTGGCTGGAAGGTACTGCCAACAAACATCACTTTCTGTGATCAAATCAGAAATAGCAAGAGTCAAACAACGGACAGTAGTTGTAGATTCAATACTGAATAGGGTCAATTGTTCAGATGTACATTGGAGATATTCGATAGACTTAGGCAATTGGAATTTACCCATTTCTTTTGTAGCTTTTGCAGATGGAAATTTGATAACTGCCCCACACAAGTTCAATGCTTTTATGGAAACTGGCAATGTTTGTATGGTCCTCCAGTCTATAATTATGTTTTTCTTCCTTTCAGTTAGCACTCTACCGGGACTTATGCTTTGTTGTAAGCCCACTGATAGACCCTTCAGTGAGGTCAATCCATCAAAAGTTGTTCCCGAATATGAACCACCTGTGATGTCAAGGAAATTGATTTTATCATTTCTGGGAGTATTGTTTCTTAAAGGAAAGGTGACCACAACATGTTTCACTTGAATGTCGGAAAGACTAGTAAAACTTTCTAAGATGAGTATAGTGGGATCACAGGTCTTTTGCACAAATCTTAATGTTAACAAACCATTCACATAATCTGCATGCAGTTTCAATTTGTTTTCAAATTTCTTTAATGTTGATTCAGAATCTTTGGTAATGATAAAGGCATATTCGTATTTGGAAAATAAATCTATCTTTTTGATGGAAGATGATTGAAGAAGTGGTTTCATTGGTGATAAATCAAGGATTGGACCAACACCTAAAATTTGAACTTCACGCAATTTCCCGAGGTTCTTCAAAGCGCCCATCAAACCAGGAACCCAACAGTCAGAACATGATAGTGAAGTTAACAGTGGATCTATGGCACAAGTTTTGTTCTGAGGAGACCAGTCCTTGGCTATCAGTTGCTTTGGTTTCAATTGAATTAAAGTTTTAATATACTTTTTATCACGCACAGTACCATCCATAAACATATACCAACGAAATATGAACTTTTCGAAATCACATGTTTGAATGATTTTCTTTTGAGGACTGCCAGTACTCATCATTAATGAAAGGACTACTCCTGATGTGAGTACAAACTTACAGGTGGCTTGTGAAAGGAACTTTCCGTAAGCATCAACCTGCAATAATGGCTTTCGACGAAAAAAATGAAGAGTCCAATTGAATAATTCAAAGTCTTGAGGAACAGTTCTTTTCAGTGTATCACCCAGTATCCAGTTTCTGTATTCACTGACTTGAACAATAGCATAAGCAACAATCAACTCGTTCAGCTCCGGAGGAAGGTCTTTGCAAATGTAAAGAAACGTTTTTGCGGAAAAACCATCATGTTCTCTGTTGTCTAGCATCCTGTGAATGGTGATATCCAGAGGTCTTGTATGACTTAAAGGATGTAAGTTTGAATAAAGCTATACTATTCATGTTTTGAAATTTGGCAAAAGATGATGATTGTAGGTCAAAAATTATGTCTAGTCAGCGGTATAAGAGTTGTCAGCTAGCATGGGACCGGTATGTCTATCATGTTTTGTGGTCCTCCTAAATATGTCGTTAAAATTACCCCGACCGGATCTGGATCATCCGTACGCCAACACTTACCATCGACCACTAATCTATTTTCCACTTCTTAACGGGAGCCATTCACAGCTAGTTTCCATTTTGATGGTTTAACATAAAAGGTGTTGATTCTTTGATTTTTTACATTTCCCATGAGTTCTTAGTGTATATGATTTTTTGTATACGTGATGGCAATCGTAGGTTCTCGCGTTCCAGACTCTTCCAAAAAATCTTGCAATTTCCTATCATCCTCATTTACCTACATCGTAAATCACAATGCGATGCCTCATTTTCAATGCACAGAATGAAACTATTCTCCGCTAGACTGAGTTCAATGTGTTTCAAGTGAAATCCAAACTACCTTTTTTAGCAATCTTTGTCGTATTATATTTCATCTTATTTTCAGCATCATTATTCATGAGCTATGACTCATATTTTTATTGTTTTTATATTGTTTTTACCTTTCTCAGATTCATTTTCATAGTCTGTCTTGCCAGATCACAAATTGTATTTAAACCATACAATTTGCCATCTTCCAGAACATGGCTCTCCTTACTTTTGTTTTGGACCTGGAGGAAGGAATCACCCAATTAGAAATAGAATTATATACCTAGAAAAATCCACCTACTATCCCAGCACTTCCACTTTTCCCCAGTGACTGGAATACATTGGTAAAATTTGTTCTCAGTCTATCACTGCCTAATCCACCCTGTTTCTTTTCCTATATGTCCATTTATCCAAACACAACACACACATTTCTCTCTCATTTCGCGAATACATATATTAATTCAATACAGAAGAATTATCATTGATTATTTGCCCAGAGCCATATAACTTCCAGAACGCCGTCAGTCCTTATGCCTGTTCCTCGGCAAAATATAACCATTGCGCATTCCCGTGCAATCGATGGTGAATTACTAGCACGCGATTTTCCTATTTCAACCAACTTGATCGCGACGCCATGCTGTATATCTGTGTTGGGAATTCCAGCGTGACGTCGCGGTCGAGTCGTTCGTGGTAGGGAAACCTCGTGCTAGGAATTTACCACCAAAAATGCACGGGAACTGGCAATGGAAATTTTGCTGAGGAACGGGTATGACTGACAGCCTTGCGGAAGTAATTGCTCTGGGCTAGTACACAAGTACAGTTCTTAAGTATTGAATTAATGAGTATTCGGGAAAAAGTGAAGGAAATATGTGTAATGTAATGGGATAAATGAATTCAGAAAGGAACATAAGGCAGCGGGAAGAGAGTGGTGTGATAGACCCCTGAGAATAAATCTTACCAGGGTATTCCAGTCACTGGGGAAAAGTGGAAGTGATGGGATAGTAGGTCGATTTTTCTAGGTATGATTCTATGGTCAAAGTATAAAACAAAAGTAAGAATGATCTTGTTCTAGAGATGACAAATTGTATAGTTTAAATACAATTGGTCATTTTGAAGAAACGACAGTCATATCTGGAGAACAGACTAAAATAAATCTGGTAAAGGTAAAAATAGTAATAAAAGGCAATAACGTGAATGAGTGGTTGCCCATTAATAACAGTTTGGTAAATAATATAAGATAAAATACAGCAACTATTGCTTGAACAGTAGTGTGAACTTGACATGAAATATATAAAAGCAATCCAACGAGGAATACTTTCTCTACTTGCATCGAAGACGAGGTGATTTGCGATGTAGACAACCGAGGATTCGGAACATAGAGACTACATATCCATCAAGTATATAGTTGATATCTTAACAGTTCTTGAATCTTGCAACATTCATCTTAGTACGATCTCCTTATTAGACTTGGATATACGCCTTGAAAATTAAATCTATTATTGAAAGATGAAACACGAAGTTATACAATATATATTGATCCCAAATCTCTTCAAGACTCAACATAGGTTGGCCATGGTCTTTGATATGGGTAATAGCCCTGATAACCAGTCCTGAAGAAGAATTTATTGTTCACGTCCATTAGATCCTCGTAGTAGTACTTACGTCTTTCAAAGATGAGACCACAATAGCGTGCAACAAGTACATCAAGACCAGCCAATTCGGCAAAATCGATGTTGAAAAACAATTCACTGCCATAAAGGTAGTCATCTTTGGAGAATCTATACCGATTTTTCTTATTATAGTTGAGGGTGTAATATTTAAGTTGCAATTTAACAGGTTCTAAAGTTTCCTCATCAATGATCTGAAGTCCTGTGATCAATAAAGAAATATGATTTTTGAGTCTCTTGGGAATAGTCATTCCTCCCAGTTTCCGTGGGTGAATGGCTGGTCGCTTGATTTGATAGTCAGTGAATGATTTCTTTGGTATTTGACCTACTAAATATAGATGCTTGATATTGGTTGGCAGATACTGCCAACAAACATCACTTTCGGTGATCAGACTCGAAATAGCAAGAGTCAAACAATGCACTGAAGTTGTGGATTCAATACTGAAGAGGGTCAATTGCTCTGGTGTACATTGGAGATATTCAATGGACATAGGTAATTGTAATTTACCCATCTCTTCTGTAGCTTCTGTGGATGAAACATTGATAGCTGCACCACACAAGTCCAAGGCTTTTATGGATAACGACAATGTTTGAATAGTCTTCCAATCTATATCTATATTCTTCTTGCTTTCAGTTAGCGTTCGGCTGACACCCATATCTTTCTGTGAGCCCACTGATAAACCTTTCAATTTGGTCAGCTCTGCGAAAGTGGTTCCCGAATACGAACCACCTGTAATATCAAGAAAATTGATTTTATCATTTCTGGGAGTACTGTTTCTTAGAGGAAAAGTTAAAACAACATGCTTTACCCGAATATCGGAAGCACCAGTTAAGCATTCTGAGTTGTGAAAAACAACAACAGTCGGGTCACTGGTCTTTTGAGCAAACAATAATGTCGACAAACCATTAACATAGTCTGCATAGAGTTTCAATTTGTTTTCGAATTTTTTCAACATTGATTCAGAATCATTGGAAAATTTGAAAGCAGACTCTGCTTTAGAATGTATATCAATTTTTTCAATGAACGATGATTGGAAAAGTGCTTTCAATGTTGTTAAATTAAGCATGGGTTCAGCATTCTGAAGACGGACTTCACGTAAGCTCTCGAGCTCCTCCAAGTTTTCAATCAAATGAGTAACTTCTCTGACTTCACATTCTATCGCAGTTAACATCGGATAAATATCGGGATACTCAATGTTTTTATCGTACCACCAGTGCTTGGCTATCAGTTGTCTTGGACCAGATCGAAATAACGATTTAACAAATCTCTTATCACGCTCAAGTTGAGAATCAGTCAAACTCCAATGAAATGTGAACTTTTCGAAATCACATGTTTCAAATATTTTCTTTTGAGGAGTATCAGTTGTCATTTCCATTGAAAGTACCACTTCTGAAGTGAGTCCAAACCAACATTTGGCTGGTGGTGAATGTTGGTTGTGATAAGCTTCAACATGCAATTTCGGCTTTTGACGAAAAAAATGAAGAGCCCAAGTGAATAGTTCAAAATCTTCAGGAACTGTTCTCTTAAGCGTATCACCCAGTCTCCAGTTTCTTTCTTCACTGACTTGAACAATAGCATAAGCCAAAATCAACTCATTCAGCTCCGAAGGGAGGTCATTGCAAATATCTTGTAGTGAAACACCATTCTTGTTCTCGTTTAGCATATTGTTAATGATGATATCTGGAGGAGTTTTATGGTTTGCAATATGAGAGTTGAAATATAGCTAATACTATCCATGCTGTGAATTGGAAAATGATGATGACGTGTTGGAAGTTATCTGGTATATGTATCAGTGGTGATTGGTATGGCCTGATGGCCTGATAGTGTCTTCGATCTAAGTTCTCAGTGTCAATATGTCTTCACGTACTGGATTTATATAACCGGACATCGGACATCCTTACCCCACGGAGTGAACTGAACTGCCACCAGAGCTCACGGGCAAGCTCGTCTATATTTCACGATATCCATTGATCTACTTTAAACATGATATACCGATATTTATTATATCGAATTTAACAAAACAAGTATAGTGTTCTGGCTTTTCATTACATAATCAAGTATACACGTACTATAAACTTTCAAGATAGATTTGGGTATACAACCTATGATTTAACTAATCAAATGTATGATAGTTCGGCCATTGATCTTCCTTTGACTGATAAGTATGTTTGTAACTGGATCTGAGGAAAAATCTACCCTCAACACTTCTCGAACTCTTAACCATTTGAGATGATAAAACGGCCATTACCCTCATATATTTCAAGACGAACAGACTCTGAACGAGTACGAATGTTGAAAAATGTATCTCTGTCAGTATAATAAGTGTAATTAAAGTTATAACGGTGACTCTCTTTATAGTTTATGGTATAATAGTGGAGCAGGGAGAGTGGTTCATCTTCGTCTTCGTCAAAAAGAATTTTCAAACCATCTAGCACTAAAACACTATTGGATTTGACTCTCTTTTGAATAGTCATTCCTCCTTGCTTTCGTGGATGAAGAGGAGGACGTTTGACTTGTTTTTCGTAAAGATCTGTATCATATATGCCACCTTCCAAAGAAAGGTGGGTGATATTGATATTGGTGGGGAGGTGATTGCAACATGGATCAGGTTCACTGAGCCATTCACATTCTTTAAGTGTAAGGCTTTTAACATTTTTTGTAGATTTTATACTCAAGGTGGCCAATTGATCAGGTGTGCATCGCAGGAATTCAACAGTTTCAGGGACGTACAATGTTGGGTTTCTAAGAAACGACTGACAACCGGACAAATCCAAAGCCCTTATACTCATCGGTAATGATCGCAGCGTCCCCGTGGCAATATTTAACATAAAACTTGGAGTTAACAGTCTATCCTTGAAACCCATATGTTTCTGAGAACCAACTGAAAAACTTTTGAGATTGGTCAACTTGCTGAAGTTTGCTCCAATTAATTCGTATGTCTCAGCTGTGAGATCAAGATGCTTAATTTTGTCATTTTCAGGAGCATAGTCTCCCAGTGGACTAGTAAGCACAGCATGTTTCACCTGAACATCAGAAAGAATTCCAGGGTCTTCTGAGTCTAGTATAGCAACTTCAGGAGCGCGTGCTCTTTGGGCAAACTTCAATGTTGGCAAATCATAAACATACTTAGCATGAAGTTCCAATTTATTCTCGAATTTTTTTAGCAATAATTTTGATTCGGGTTTACTGGAACATTCAAAGTCAATGTCTGGATCCGTGCACAAACTGAACCTTCTTATTGTGGTGGATTGTAGAAGTGTTTTAATTTGTGCTAAATCAAACTCTGATGGAACTTTGACGATTTCCACATCACTTAATCTCTCAAATTGAGACACCATTGTATTTAGATCGGGAGCTCTAACTGCATCACAAGTGATTCCCGTCAACTTTTGACATATTGAACCTTCCATTTTCTTAGGGTAACAAAATTTTACTATTAGTCGTGATGGATTCAGCCTAATTAATGATTTGATGAAAGGGAAATCAATAAAACTGAAATCAAATGCCAACTTCTCAAAAGCAAATGTTTGGAGAAATCTCGTTTGTGGAGTGTATATTTTCATCTCCATTTCTAGCACCACTCTAAAAGAAGAAATGACTACGAATTGACACTTTGCACGGGGCTCGTAATAGGGTTCTTCTTCAAAAGCATCAACTTTCACTTTTGGCTTTTGTCGAAATAAATGAAGAGTCCAATTGAAAAGTTCAAAGTCTTGAGCATTCTTCTTCTTGAAACTACCACAGGCACCCATTTCCTGTCTCTGCTCACAAAAGCAATACCATATGCTAAAATCAGCTCATTTAGCTCAAGAGGGAGGTCTTTGCAAATGAGATACCATGATGTTGAAAAAGCGTTGTCTGTTTGCATTGTAGATGTTAAGTTGTCTGGAACTTTGTTGAACTTCGTGAAATGAATACCATTTTGAAGAAAATTGCCAATGAGCTGTTGGTTTCTTGAATGATCTTTCTAATTGATAAACTTATATCTGGTCAGGTTCTGGTCCAAAGGTATATTTTGATGAAGTTGCAATGCCTGAATTCTTCTGACCGACCTCTGTCAGATCTTTCATTTTCCCCAGGATTTTTATGTCGACTCTCAATTTCCAAATTCTGTCGACACGTCGAGCTTTTAGCTGTCCACACGTCGATCGACCTCCGACATCGAAATTTAAGCATGCGTAGGAATCGAGAATGCATCAAAGTTCAAAGTTCAAAGTTCAGCCAGTTGTCGATGACAAGCAACATGCCAGGGAGAATAAGTAGAACACTCACGAGAGAAGACTCAAGAGAAGATAGCATTGCACATTAGCTCTACATTTACAATTTAGGAAGACACAAATACAACTACAATTATAGAATCATATTCAAGCTCAGCAGCATCAACATACATTTCACAAAATTATTGCCATCTCTGTTTCTTTCATTGTGCCTGACCATTGAAAGACCTCATTTCAATCTCTCATTTTCCACCTATCTTCACATTCCACAACTATATTTTTGTCCCTTTCTCTTCATTTTCCCCAAATTATTGACTGATTGAATACTTGGTGGGCCAATACCATTAGTTAATTCAAACAGGAAGCTTGCAATTTTGAAATTTTTGAAAGCCAATGGAAAACAGACCTAACAGTCCATTGAGTGGATCTGAGACAAACTCTGACTATGGTGAAACTCATATCGTTACCTCGAGACCAATGTCTAAGCCAGACAGTTTCCATTCTGCATCAAGTTCGTTGACCAACAATGATAGCAACACGAGTTTGAATTCACCAATCAACAGAAGATTCAGAATCAACAGCATAAGACCACATACTCCTGCAAATGACGTGAGAAATCAATCTTCATCACCTTTGACTACACCTGTTCCTCGTGATCCATCACGTTCGGTGTCGCCTTGCAATGTGATGGATCGTTCAATTGACCTTCAGCTTCATAGTACAACGATAGATACAACAACTGGTGACAATGCTGAAGATACCCAGGATACCCAGAATGATTTGATCATTGCCAGCTCACAGAATCAAGCTGTGGTTTTGGAACTGGATTTGGATTGCAATGTTCGGTTTCTTGGAAAGACTTGGGAGACGATAGTCGGTACAAGAGTGAGTAAGATCAAAGGGAAAAACATTTCCAATATCATTGTTGGTGAGCAAGAAGATAAAGAGGTTTTCAAAAAAGCTACAGCCATCATGATGGAAGATGATGAAAGTTATAGAGTCAAGTTCATTGTCCATACCAATTCTGCTAACATTTCTAGAGTGACGACGGCTACAGAGAGTCATATTTCATCTTTTGTTGACTCTTCACTGGGTAACTCAACCATGGATCAAGCAGAACCCGATCCTGAGGATGACAGTGATTCCTTGAGTACTCATTCAACCAATTCATCTCTGTCAACTGATGGTGATTTCATTGAGCTTGAAGCTCAAGGTATCTTGATCCACGAACAAAATTCAAGAGATCCAACTCATACAATGTGGATTGTTAAGCCATTTGTGCCATTGAAGGACATAACATTGGAATTACCTGAGGATTTGAGAATGAGTTTAGGCTTTGGTGTCAATTTATTTGAATCTTACTTACTGCATTTGATGGACTTGACCATTATAGATGAAGACAATATTCCACCTCCACCTCAGGAATTATGCAGAATTTGTGAACAACATGTGCCAAATTGGTGGCTTGAAAGGCACACAGAAATATGTCTGGTTGAGCATAGAACTGAAGATATTGTCAATATGATTCAAGAGGAGTTGATTGAACATAGAAAGTTGGTTCAACATATAATGGACACATTGAGTCGAAATGAACTGGCTAATGCGTCTTCTGGTGCTTCTACTCCACTGTCAATACCGGTTCCTTCTCCAAGTTTATCATCAAACAGTTCGATATCATCATCTTCTTCAGGTAGTAGTGCAACCAGTATCAGTGAATACAAAGGAATGCCTATACCATTTGCGTCGCAAAGCTCAGATCAACATACAATCGGTAGGCGGAAGTCTTTAGGCTCCATTCTGCCAACAAAAAGATTCCCATTCAAGAATTTGGAGAAGATTTTAGAGTATCTAGATGAATCTATCAAAATCAATCCTGGTGTGGTTAAGGAAAGAAATGAAGAAGATGAGAATGACAACGAGTATGAAATTGAGTTCTCCCCTGATTCAAGTAGGGCAATTGCTCATTTAAAAGAGTTGGTGCTGCCTGAATCCTCAGATTCTGCCATTCGTACGTTGACCGAAGATACAGTCGATATGGTTAACAGAAAACTGGACCAGCTTACTAGATACGCTCATGTTTTGCAGTACGCTGACGTTGTGACCAAAGAAACTGATGAAATGATCTTAGCATCTGTGCAAGAGACTGTTTGTAAAATCAAGGATCAGGTCTATAACCTCTCAGAATCAGCAGATGAGTCCAACGTGTCTACATCAAAGCGTAACTCTGCTAGACTTTCTGACTTACAGCCTTCTCTTTTGACTCAGCATCAAACACTTCCAGCTTCCCATTCCCAACCACAAGAAGAACCACATCATCACTCACTACAACATCATCAAACACAGCCATTGCCTCAACAACAACAACCATTTCAGCAACAGTCACTTTTGATCCATTCGCCGCAACCAGTGCCTATCCAGTCTCCACAACCACGTGCTGCCCGCAGAGATTCAACAAGTATGATTTTTGGAAATTTATACCTTGACAATGATATAATGCCCCACTCATCGAAACTACCAAGCAAGCTGAGCTTGACAACAAGTCTTCCCGACGATAGACTCTCATCTGGATCATCCACTCCTAGAAGCAGCATCCTTTCGGGGAGCCGTACTACTCCTGTTATCAATTACCCTGAGGAGCTGAGAAAAACATCATCTAACGGTTCTACTCCCAACAATTACAATTCTCCTAGACGCCCACTTTCGCCATCTTATAACGCTCCATTGAGTTCGATTCAAAGAAATTCTAAATCTGGAATCAAGTCTTCAGTGCCATCTGGTCCAAATACGTCTGGATCAAACACTCCTTTGTCTTCACCATTATTGCTGTATTCTGATCCTCACAATCCACTCTCTCAACATAGTCATAGTTCATCAATTCAGCATGGATCTTTAAGTCATCATAGTTCTCTCAGTCACCATCATCATACATCATCTGTTTCTGAGAAGCCTCAGCTATCACCATTGTTGGTTCCTCAGAATTCTTTCAAGCC
The DNA here is from genome assembly GCA_001599995.1 of Ambrosiozyma monospora. Classification (NCBI taxonomy): domain Eukaryota; kingdom Fungi; phylum Ascomycota; class Pichiomycetes; order Pichiales; family Pichiaceae; genus Ambrosiozyma; species Ambrosiozyma monospora. The sequence continues at coordinate 291,709 of BCIP01000018.1, forward strand.
TTCTTTGCCATCGATTAAAGATTATGAAGTTATCAAACCTATCAGTAAAGGTGCTTTTGGTTCTGTTTTCTTGGTCAAGAGAAAATTGACTGGTGAGTATTTTGCCATGAAGGTTTTGAAAAAATCCGATATGGTTGCTAAGAATCAAGTCACTAATGTGAAATCTGAAAGAGCCATCATGATGGCCCAGTCGGACTGTAAATACGTTGTTCAATTAGTTTCCAGTTTTCAAAGTCAAAATTATCTATACTTGGTGATGGAGTACTTGAATGGTGGTGATTTAGCAACTTTATTAAAGAACATGGGTTCTTTGCCTGATGCGTGGGCCAGAAGATACATTTCTGAAGTCATTGTTGGTGTTGACGATTTGCATTCCAGAGGTATTGTCCATAGAGATTTGAAACCTGATAATTTGTTGATTGATAGGGATGGACATGCGAAATTAACTGATTTCGGTTTGAGTCGTATGGGTTTGATTAGGAGACAAAATCAAGCTACGAGTTTCCATACTCCACATCCTTCAATTTCAGGAAATGTTTTGGATGATCCTATGATTTTCTCTACTGGTCACTCTCCAGCCAACAGACATAAGAAGATGCACAGTATCGTGCCATTTTCATTAACTCCAACTTCGCCGCTCGTTACTCCAAATTCTGTAGCTGGTGGTCTGGATGAATTCGATCCTCAGAGTCTTCCTTCCCATGATTTCCTGTCTAGACGCCCAAGAACATTTTCGAATGCCAGCAGCAATCCTGGCTCTTCACCTTTGCTTCGTCCTCTGCATAGATCAAGTTCTCAAACCTCATTTATTTTTCCATCCGCTGAAGAACCAAAGGCTGCAACTGAAAATGTGAATTTTGCTTTGTTTGATCCTCAACACTCTGTTCAAACGAGAAAGTTTGTGGGTACCCCTGATTACTTGGCACCAGAGACTGTCGCCGGTTTAGGACAGGATGAGGCTAGTGATTGGTGGTCTATTGGTTGTATCTTATTTGAGTTTTTGTTTGGTTATCCTCCATTCCATGCTGATTCTCCAGAAAAGGTCTTTGAGAATATTTTGCATTGTGAGATTGACTGGCCACCATTACCTGAAGATGAGTTCCATGAATTGTGTAGTGATTATGCTAAAGATCTTATTGAAAAATTGTTGGTCAAAGATCCAACCAAGAGATTGGGCTTCAATGGTTCTAAAGAAATCATGGACCATCCATATTTCCATGGTATCAATTGGTCAACTTTGTTTGATGAAGAGGCCTCGTTTGTTCCTGAAGTTGAAGATCCAGAATCCACTGATTATTTTGATGATAGAGGTGCTGAGTTGTCTATGTTCCCAACTGATAAGGATGAGGAAGATGATGGCGAGGACGAAGATATTGTGGATGAGTACTTGTCCAGACATACTACACATGAATCTCCAGATGATGACACAGCCATTGCTGATGACCATACAGAAACATCATCTCATAGCCGCAGTAATATCCCACATGGTCTCAACATTAGATCCAATTCAAGTTCATCATCTGCTACAATTGACTCGCCAAGACAGAGTATTTCCAAAGCTCAAGCTCCTCCCCCATCAACGTCTAAGAGAGAACGCAGAAGTTCTAAGTTAAGTGATGCAGGCTCAGAGTTTGGTTTGTTCCAGTTTAGAAACTTGTCTGTGTTAGAGAAGCAAAACAAGGATGTGATTAACAGATTGAAGACAGAACATATGGAGCATAGAAACAGTATCTCTTCCACAACCTCATCGGAAGGATACTTTGCTCAACCAACTGCTATGCCGGCTAACAATACTGGATCTTCAGTTTCTGCTTTTGGTATCTCTTTCAGCAATCCTAACTCCAGTAACAGCTCCACTCCTGCAACTCCTGGATTTGGTACAAGAAAGCTGCCTAGTGCTAGTTTTTCAAGTCAAGAGGTTCCAGCACCACTGAAATCTATTACTTCACCAGGCTCAGTGACTCAGACGACACCACAGATTGGTCAACATGGTAAATCTCCTTCTGTCAGTGCTAGCATGATTTCTTCTCCACTTTTCAGAAACACATCATTGGCATCAGAAGCAGGAGATGAACAACAATTTTTACAACAACAGCAACAACAGGCCCAGCAACAACCAATTTCTCAACCACCAAGCGCTCATTTGACGAGTACTCCAAGATTTGGATCACCTATCCCACGAAATTCACTCAAAAAAGCATCTCTGTCTTCAGAAACTTCTAACTCTGCATCTCCAGCATTGAGATTGATCAACAAATCGTTTTCAAAAGCCATGTGTGATTTTTCTCCATCTTCTTCAGATACAGAAGAGATCTCATCAGCTATCTCCAGGGTTCACAAAAGAAAAGAATCAAGAAGAATGAGAGCATCATCATCAACATCGACTGCCACTAGAGATGATATGAGCACAGGTTTACAAAGAATGAGTATTAATAATATGTTTGATGTGCTATTGTGTGAGCCTATTCCAATCCATAGATTTTCAATGGAGAACAACTTGAGAAAATTAGGCTGTGATGTCGTTTCAATTGCTTCTGGATCAGAGTTGATCAAACGTGCTTCTTCAACTGTCAAGTTCGATTTGATTTTGACTTCTACTGACCTGCATAAGTTGGATTGTATTGATTTGATCAAGTTGATTAAGAACACTTCGTCTGTTAACAGTACCACCAAGATTGTTGGGTTGACTACATATGCTCAAGATGCTAAGGCTTCAGGTGTGTTTGATTTTGTGTTGGAGTATCCTATCACTCTGGAGAAATTGAAGAAGATCTTGGAGGATTTCAAGAGGGTGAAGCAAGAAGAGGTGATTGTTACCGATACTGAATGAAGATTTCTCACTCCGAACTTTTTTTTACAATTTATTTATTTTTCATCTTTTACTTTTTTTATTCTGTTTTTCTTAAACTTTTTTTTAATGTGTTAACGAATATCTCTTTTTTTTTCTGTTGCCTTTTTTTTCTTTGCGATTGCCATTTTTGGCTTATATATATTACTAACTTTACATAACCTTGATCATATAAATACCACGATACATATTATATATTTTCAGACCTCCTTATAAATCATATTGCATATACCCTTCTAAATTTGTGAATATTGGATTGCACACTATGCATATACGGAAACGTGGGATATACAGTATACTATATTAACTAGGGAGTTTAATCAAAATTAAGACAAGATCAATATAATAGATAGACTAGTTCTAACGCTTCCCATTCTAACATAAGCAAATTGAATCGTAGTCAAATTGACAAAACTGAAGAATATCCTAATATATATAACAAAGAAAAGTGTACAAAGAACAGCTATTTGACTTAGCAAGTGAATATATCAGATCTTGGAACTAAAAGACAACGTTAGTAACAAAAGCAGCAGACAAGGCAACCAAAGCAGCAGCTAATAGAGGCAAGCACAAATCATCGGAACGGAACACTTTAGGTTTAATTTCATCGACATCTTTTTGCAAAACCTTAGTCATACTCTTGAAAGAAAACTCTTTATCTAATCTAAACTTAGCTCTTTCACCAATAGCAGCCAACTCAGCCTTTGAGAAACTCTTGATCAATTCCAACACATCACTCCATTTCAAAGCATCATGCTCAACGTTGAAGCCAGTGAAGTTCTTGTCATCGTCGAAGTAGTTCACAATTGTCTCTAGTGGACCACCGGTGTTGTGAGCCAACACTGGCTTGCCCAAAACCATAGCTTCCAATGGAACGATACCGAAATGCTCATAATCTGGAGTATACAACAACATGTCAGTCTTGGATAAAAGAGCATTCTTGAGTTTTGTGGCAATTGATGGCATGAAGTAAACTTGAAACTTGTCAGAAACGCCCTCCAAAGAACCCGGAACCGTAGTATGGGTCAGTTTCAAATTATCACATAATTTCTTCAAGTCGGTGAAACATTTGGCATTCTCAGGGACTCTGTCATCATAACCTCCTGCAATCACCAATTTTTGACTGATGTCACTGGTGGCTTTAACGTAGTTGGCAAAGGCCTTGACGGCAATATCAACTTTCTTTCTGGAGTCAAATCTGTTGATGGACATGAAGAAACCTGAATCTTGGAAAAACTTTTCAACTTCTTTCACTGATTGAGCATCGATATCTAGCTTATCTGGAACACATGGGTACACAACGGTAATATCATTGCTGGCCAAGGAAGGCATGGTCTTCTTGACTGTCTCCATAGTGAAGTAAGAGTTGACCACAATCTTATCAGAGAATCCGGTAGACCATTCTTCAATGAAGTCAAAAATGATACGGTAGACTCTTCTAATGAGTGATCCACGACTAGCTAGCAACTTATCTGGAAAATGACAGTAGAATAGAATAGTAGCTTGTTTCTTCTTGAACCAATGTAAGAGCGGAATACAGTAGGACAACTGATCAATGACAACCAAATCGTACTGAGCCAACTCACCAGTCACGATCATCTTGATAACCAAAAACAACTGTCTTAAGAAAGCAAACACGATGGCGAACCCACCCAAGAACAAACGTGGCAGGAAATCACCGTACACTTTGACTTTCAACTCACCATTAATTGGGTTCACTTCATCAAAACAGTGAGTTGGGTCACAATGGGAGGTGTAGATTGTGATGTTGTTATCTTGATCATTGATGGACTTCAACGAGATGGCTAAATCAACCATCAATCTCTCAGCACCTCCGATACCTAAGTCCGGATGGATCACTGCGATGTTCATTGGCTTTTTGGCTGGTGTTGAAATGGACTCTGCTGGCCTTTCGGCTGGCGCCTTTGGTGGTGCTGACTTCGCTGCGGGTTGTGCTTGTTTTTCAGAAGACATCTCTAAGAGTTTGTTGATTTCTCTGTTCTATTCAAAGTGATTGGCAAGAGAAGAATGTCTTGATGAAGATGATTTTTTTCTGTGTTTGGTGTGTTCTTCTTGCTTACTAGGGCTTTCAGGTTTCAGCTGAGCTCTTCCGTCACCCGTGTCTGTTCCTGTTCCTGAATTCTGAGATGGACAGGCGTCCGCACCAAATTAATTTTGGTGAGAAGTTGAGAAGGTGGAACCGATTCAGATTGTGTGAGATAAATAATGAGCATTGAGAGAACGTGGTCTCGTACATTGTGGACATCAGAATGACCGTTATCCAACATTTTCCACACCAAACACCCCCAAAACAGACGAATATCATCAATTATACGAAATGTTGGTTCCTCCAGATAACTTTGCCCTGGTCGAAGAAGGTATTTACAGATGCACACGATTGGACGCAGTGAGTCATCCACTTTTGGACACATTGAATCTCAAATCAATTTTATGGTTGGATGAAGAAAAACCACCAAGACCAGTGGCTAACTATATCGATTCACACAAGTTGAAACTGTTTCATTTGAAAAATTTACCGGAAGAAGATGATAATATAGCCAACGTCAAGTCTCAGGATTGGATGGTGTTGAAGCCGGTTCTGGTGTCCAAGATATTCCAATTTTTGTTGGATTATAAAAACAACCATAATTGTTTACTCGTTGATAGCAGTGAAGTTGTTGTTGGAATCCTAAGACATATTCAAAAATGGAATTATTCAAGTATATCCAATGAGTACAGACTTTATTCCAATTATAAGGCTAATTATTCAGTTGAAAATTATTTGGAATTGATCAACATCGAACTAATTCCATATGAGGCTTTACAAAGACATCCAGAAGAGGAAGAGGACTATATTGAAAGTGAGGATGTGGTTGACGATTTCACAGAGGATGCATTGACTTCAGCTGACGAAACAAATATGTCATCTCCTGTGTCAAGACCAAGAAGAGAAAGTGTTTTGGAAGACCCTGAAATTGGAAGTTTGAGTCTTAGTGAACACACCACAAGATCAGCCATCAGTATCAAACCACCAGTCTCAGCGACTTCAACCAGAGGAACTCTTAACCCAATTGGAATGAGTAATGGAAGTCAGACCAACAGCAACGGTAGTGGAAGAAACAATAGTGTCAACAACAACGTACTGTATGCGAATTCCGCCAACAGTTCATCATCTTACAAAAGAAGAGTAAGTTTCGTGTCACCTAAAAACTCATTAACATCATCCAAAATGTCCATGTCCACATCACCTCAAATCCCACATCAATTATTGAAGCTGGTTGAACTTCGTAAACAAAAGAAGAAACAGAGAGAACAACAAGAACAAGATTTGAATAAAGAAAGTCAGAGGTATCATCAACAAGGACGTCATAATCATCATCACCATCACCATCACCACCATAGAACCCAGTCCCAAACCCAACAGAACCGCTTAGACAGAGCTCCAATACTGGAAGGCAAATACTACAACTCAACAAATGGTAATGCCCGTTTAAGCATCGACGAACCGATAGCAAACGGGCCGGAAGGATCACTCACGCTACGTTCCAAAGGAAGTCAAACTAGTCTCTATAGTTATCACATCCCACAGTACTATTTCTACCAGAGCAGGACTGATTTCTATGTGATCAACGATAAGAAAAAAAGAATCAATACGACTATTCGTATTAAGCTTCCGAAGGAAGAAAATTTACCGCAGTGGTTCATTGACCAACGTGATATGTGGGAAGAAGAGTACCAAGAGTTGTTGGATAGTCAGGAATTACAACCGAAGGGTCTTGAGAAGGATGATGAAGAAATTGGTTCAGATATAAGTGTTAATAATTAAGATGTACTTCTTATGGAATTAGAGAAATGAAAAAAGAAATAGGTGTTTTGGGTCTGTTCTGGTGGATAATGATTCAAGTTGTTATTCATCATTTTGTGAGTCTCGTATTTTTCTTTCTGAGGAAGATGGCATTCCACTAAATCCTTGGCCCATGTACGATGTTCCTTCGATCGGCCACAATTATAGAACATGACTTGGAACTCCACCTGTTATATCTAGTTTATAGTTTTGGTATCATAACTATCCAACCAATCCAATGAAACCAAATGCAATCAATATTTTCGTTGCACGTACCACAAAAAATAACCATAATTAGTCAACCACTTACCTAAAGGGTGTAAGAGGTCGCTCGGCTTATTCCCTATTGATGCACGTTCCGAACTCCGTCCGGATCGAATGTACTAGCTGTGGCGCAGTCACATAACAAAGGGGTATTTTGTATGGGAACCAAATTTTTGCGTGTGGCGAGAGTGTGAAACCGGGACATTAGTCAGTCCTACTACAGCTAATCCCGATGCGTGGTTATTACTTCAACTAATTCCTTGATTGTGCTTGCAACCACCTGCATGCGTTTTGGTAATTTTACTGATTCATCAACAATTTTTTAGACATCACACATTTAAATTAAAGGGAATTTGACAAAAAGATAACACTATATATAAAGAAAAACCAAGGCACTATATAAACAAGCTCTTACATATTAGACAATTCTCTGTCTCTTTCTAGGTGAAGACAGAAACACAGCATCACTATCACCACCCCTCTTGCTAACAAAGTTCCTGCAAACCGAAGAACCATAGGCACCACCATCACCCAAGGAATCCCCACTTAGACCCCATCCAAGATAAACCTTCACATCACCATAAGGCAACTTATAATCGACATGTTTCCGTTGCCCACCACCAAACATAGTAAAATCAGTAGTAATGTACTCATCATTCAAATCCAACGTTGTTCCAAATTCATCGTTGTCGCTAAGCAGCCCCCCATTGCTAGGAGAACACAAGCCAAAACTATTCGGTGAGGAGTCAAGTGTCGTTCTTTGGATTAGCTGGGTCAGACTATCTTCATCCAAGTCATTTTTTGTGACAGTCTCGTTTTCAATATCGGGCCAGCCCATCATAGGATCAGCAGCAGAAGCAGCAGAAGCAACAGGAGCCGATATCGTAACTGGATCAATAGTAGTGCAATCGACGGATGACGATAATTTTGAATGATGTGGGTTGGTGTTTGGGTTGTTCGTGGAGCTGTTGCAGTGCATCACGGCCTCCTGTCGTAGTCGCCTGGCTGTTTCTGCGATTATAGGCTCGTTCGGATCCCTGTACTGTGTTCTTTCTGGGCGTAGTTTTTCAAGGCCATTTTGCGTGTACTTGTTAGCTGTTTGGATTTGTTTCCGAGTCTCATGGTCTTGTTGAAGAATGGTTCTAAGGTTGGATATCAACTGAGAGATGGTGTTTCTTTGCTCTTCCATCACTGCCGCTCTTTGCCGTGTTGAATGTCTGTGTTTGTGTCTCGGTGGTTTTGATACCGTAAACTTAGAAAACCTAATGTTTGTCTTTGGGTTTTCCAGGTTGTGTTCTGGATTTATCACTTGATTTTGAGAAGGTAAAATAGGCAAGAACATGTTGGATAGTGATGATGTTAGAGGTGTTGGAAGAGACAATATTGAATTGAAAGTGTCTGAAATTTCTGACGCCTGATGTGGTTTTGATGTTTTGTTGGCAATGTAGCCATTTGGAGTTTCTATCCACTGGGGATTAATGATATCAAACGCCGTCTGTTGATAGTAACTCATTTTAAGCTGATATATCTGGATTGTTGATTGTTGTTGTTATATATGATTTCTTATGTTGTAAATGTTTGCTTTTGAAGAAAAAAATGAAGTGTGAGAAACAGTGAAAAGATATAAGATTTTAAAACTGATCATTTGGGAACTGAGATAGACCAAACGATATGTATGTCATGTAGTTATTTGTAAAGGGTATTTAATGAAACAGGAAACAGACGTCGCCTTAGCTAGAGATTCGAGTCATTTCATTTGTTGAGATCTTCGATCACTGCAAAAACAGCTTTGGTGAAATTAGCAGCCAAAAACATAAATAATAGACATTCGTATCCTACGTTGCCGATACATAAATACAAACAATGACAGTTATTCACCCGGCTCAGCTCACTTCAATGCGGTAACAGGTCCCCAAACGGCTATTTGGTTTGATTCTATAAAACTGTGCATATGTGGAAACAAAAGGGGGTCATTGAGGACTTATTCAGATCGAAGGAGGACGGCACAGCGGCCACATCAAACTATTTTTTTAATTCCAATTTTCCATTTTTCCAAATTATGCACATCGGCAAATTTTTATATTCCCGACGCGTCGATACGCGTCGAATTTATACATCGGTGTATTTTTCAAAACTGATACGCGTGTACATCTTTTTGGGTCAATCGATCGATGATGTTCAAGAAACAGTTAGGCCTGCATGGGCCATGGACTTTTCAACCTTAATTTTGGAGAAGGTATGTACAAGCTGCTTGCATTTGAAGAGTCGAAATCCATATATCATTATGATGCATGAACCAATTGACCAGCCTACAACCCAGCATTTCATACCAAGATGGAAAAATTTGTCAGCCTAGTTTCCAGTGGCCCCCTGAAAATCCAAAGCACCATTTTCCAATTTGCTTTGAATGAACGTTTCAGCTTCCCTATATACATTGAGTCTTTCATAGGTCCATGGCACTATTTGTAGTCACCCGACTCATTTCCAAGACAGTTATCCGAATTTGTTTATCTCATAGGTTATCATGACTTTCTTGATGGTGCTTTAGCTAGAGTTATTCAATTAGATTTCCAAATGTTTATCTATCCTCAATCCAAAGATTTTGTTGAGTTCATCTCATCCAAGCAGATCAGAATCAGAAAGTTGAAGATCGTTTATAAGTATCTGACGTTTTTGAAAAACCAGAACGCTGAAATGATTTTACAAACAGTGCTTGGAAGTGGTTTGCCGAAAGAAGTTTGTCTTGTTCTTTTTGGTGATTATCTGCCTTGTCAGAAATATTTCAAGTTTGTCACAACGTTGCAATGTATGGATTCCAAATTAATGGATATTCCCAACTATGAACACATTGAATATGTTTTTCCAAAACTGAAATGTCTGGAAATCCAGCTTTCGTTTGATAGTTTTGAGATATTTGCACTGCTGACTGTACCTGGAAAAAATGGTTGACCAGTCAAGGAAATGATTCTCAAGAAAATCAAATGATACTGACGTTGGAGTCTGTTCATCTACGGGAGACTTTTCACTTTTCAGAGGACTTGTGGATCGAGTCATGAAAATTTGATCATTGAAGTCTGTACTTTGGATCATTTTGTATAATGGACACTTTCAAATTTATTTAGAACGGCCCAAGAAACTACGATCAAATTACAGGATTAGTGAGGCCTTACTAGGTGAACACCGTCGTGAGTCCAATTAAAAAAGTTGTCCAGGATTTCTGAAATTGAATCACTCGCTATCGACTCGACTCCGATAACTGGAACTGTAAACTATATATCGAATCCCACACGTTAAAGAAGTTTTTTTGGGTGAGTGATTGCAAGACCAGGTTGAAGAGATCACCATCTTTAAAAATGGTTTCAGTGACATTGACTGATTCTAATGCATCGGTGAAACCAATACTTTCCCAGACACAGTTTTCATAAGAACCAATCAAGGATTGAAATACCATGTCACCCATTCAAGTCGCCATTACACCTGAAAGAACTAAGATTCAAATGCCCCATCAACACATTACCTTTAATTGAAGTGACCAATATGCATGAACTGACATAACTTCGTGAAGTGTCCCTTGAAACTGGAGCTAATGATGACGCACAATCAAACTTTCTTAACGCTAACCAAACTGCTCAAAACTTCATTGACAAACTTCCAAAATGGATCTCATCTTTGGTATTAACAGATTATTATAACTGGTCGTTTTATGGAAAAGAGCCACGCTATCACTTTATGGAACCCACACCATTAACATTTAACTAGTTTGATAACTTAGAGAGTTTGGTGATTGAATTTGAGGGTGGAGAACTTTCATCTTTTGATCTTTCTTCCTTATCTGCTGTTCACAACCATTTGGATCTAAAACTTGAGTTCAGAGAGTTATCAGGTAGTTTTTCACCATTGTTGAGATCACTGGTAATCAGAAGACCAGAGAGTTTCTTATTGTCTTTCAAACAGTTTTGGGACCACCACATATCAGGATTGAACAACTTGGAATGTCTGACCATTTGGAAAGTGTGGGTTTTGAAACCGTTGACTTGAGAGACGTTCGTTTTCCAAAAAAAAGCTATATTCACTCACATTAGGCGATGTTTTGCCATATGAGCCACGTCCTGTTGCTCCTATTTTTATTGGAAAACTACCGAATAATTTGATTTCGGTGAATCTGATTTCCATGAGCTCTTTGCAAGACGAATTGGTTTGTGTGTAAGAGTTGATGAGAGTAGAGGTGACACGAAGAAATCGGTGGAAAAGAGATTGTCAGTGGTTCCTTTGTACTCAAATGTGCGTCATTTCCATTACACTGTTGAGCGTATGTAATCAAGACTATGGATTCTATGGTTTATATATGGTACATGTGTATGTTTTTAATTATTAGACTTCAACTTTTCCAATTAACCCTTGGTATGTGTATATACGTCGGTTATCGACGCGTCAACCCAGGTCGATTTTTTTTTCTCAAAACTGATACACATGCGCGTGATTTTTGGGTCAACATGTACATTAGGCAGGAATTTTTCAAACTTAGTTTTTGCTGTCTGTCCGAATGGATTGAACTGGTATAAGTATATGCCATTTCCCTTGAAAGTTGAAGAAGACCTAAACAGCTAGTTTGTAATTGACCTTTCAAAGAATTGAACCATCTGTGAAGTCCATCTCATCATGAACAAACTGATAAAATAACTTCCTATCATTTTATATCAAGATGGAAAGTTTTATCAGCCTAGTTTCGGATGTGTCTCTGCAAATCCAAAGCACCATTTTCCAATTTGCTTTGAGTGAACGCTTCACTTTTCTAACATATAGTGAATTTGAATCACTCCCACTTCAATATTACAATCCACCTGATACATATCCAAGACAATTAGCTGAATTCGTTTACTTCATAGGTCATCATGATCTTCTTGACTCTATTTTGGCAAGAGTTCTGGAGGACTGTGAGCTAGATCTGCAAATGTTCATTTATCCTCAATCCAAAATGTTTGTCAAATTCATGTTATCGAAAGACATCAGAATCAAAAAGTTGACCATAGTGGATAATTATTTGTGTTTTTTACATGACACAAAATCTAGAAAGATGTTGCATGATATTCTTGATAAGGTAACCCCAAGAGAGGTTTTTCTTTCAATGTTTGATGATTACCAGTCTTGCGAAGAGTATTTCGAGTTCGCTACAGCAATCCTGTTGCATGACTCCATGTTGTCTTCTAAGTTCTGCAACAATGATGATATCACCTTTTTATTTCCGTAATTGAAATTGTTTGAACTACAACTCACAGATTATCTTTCTGAGGTGGGAAGTCTGTTGGATGTCATTTGGGGTGATTGGCTGGACAGTCAATTCACAATGGTGGCACGCGTCGTGAAATGATATTGAGAATGCCAACTACTGAGTATAAAAACGAGAATATGGAAAGTATGGAGAATTTTACTAGAGCTGTTAAGGAACATGGAAATTTGATTATTCAACTTGCTTCACTAAATGATGATTCATCATTAGATGCTATTCAGTTCATTTCAAAACTAACTCCAGAACTTCAATCGCAGTACAAAGTTGGTAAGGTTGTGTTGGGCTACAAGTATACGTCATTTAAATTGGTTCCCAATCTTGTTGCTACTGCCACTATCAGTATTGCCTGCACTGAAGAATCTCAAAAAGTGAAGGAGTTCTCAAATCGCAAGGTAAGAGATTTATCTCTATTTGAGATGAACATGCTATTCAGAGATGTACCATCTTTGCGGAAACTTTCACTGGTATGGACCGATTCAACTTAGTCCATCTTTGATAGTATTCCAAACACGGTGGAGGAAGTTCTTTTGAAACCCAAGGATTTGATATCCATCACGCCAATCAACTTGCCATTACAAGTTAAAAAACTTAGAATTATGTGCTCCGTGAACTTGTTGAATTTTTTGCAGATGAATCTGTCTGGACACATGCTTCTACCTGAAGTAGAACTTGAAACTGGTTTTCTTGAGTCTTTGAATTCAGACTCAAACTACAACCATGCGAATGAACTTGTCGACGGTTTATTGATAGTTTGCCATGCCATATCACGTCATTGCTACTTACTGATTACTATGGATGGTTTAAACGTCAGGTCCCATTTATGAGAGAGTAGAAGCACTATAATTTCATGAAACCCGAGCCACTATGATTCACAAGATTCACCGACTTAAAAAGCTTGACAATTGAAGTTGAAGTTGATGATGCTCTCCCACTGCTTGATATTTCCAGTTTGGCTTCTGTTGATAGTCATTTAGATCTGAAGCTTGAATATTATGAGCTATCAGATTTTTTTTAATCCATTGTTGAAAGCTAGCTCTAGCTTACGTATATTGAGGTATTAATAAAAAAAGCAATAGAGAAGATTGGACGTATCAATGGTATATACCTTTTTTTTGAAGACACCATGCTGATGCATATAATAAGTGAGGTTCCAGTTTTACTTCAGATCGAGACCGCGATGAAAACTTATCGGGAAGGAGTTGGGTGATATCATTTACGCACTCAAGAAATTTTGTGTTAGCTTCTATTTCACTGACGTGCACAGCTCATGTGCCAATACTAAGTCTTCCCCAAATGAACATGGAAGTTATAGTTTGCATAGATAGTCATCACTGTTCATGGAATCAATTTCTTTTCAAAATTCTATTATGCAAAACAATATATCAAAAAAAGTCACCGTATAAAAGTATCAAAGAAGTCATTTCAAGATTATATATGTTCATGTTCAAATGATTTAGGCAAACTCATCAAATTCTTCAAATCCATTGATTAACTCAATAACAAACACAATGATTTGTAAATGTGAATCAAACTTAATGTATTCATTGATACCATGAGCATTTGAATAAAATGATGATAGTTCTCCAGGTCTGTATCTGTAAATATGGTTAGTTAGATTCCAGTATCGTTTAGTGTCTGTGTTTCCTGAACCTAAACCAGGTGAGACCACAATTGATGGTTTATTCTTGTCTTGACCATAATTGGAGTTAGATGAAGTTAGGTACTTTTCAGGCCAAACTAGCTCTTCATAAACGTGTCTTATAGTACCTGCAAATATTGACCATTGAGTATCATTAGTTGGAGTCAAAGGTGCCACTGGACTGTATTCCAGGATTTCAATTGTGAATTCACCTAGATAATCATGGTTACCTTTATCGTTTCCGGTTTCTGGTGTTTTGATGATTTCCTTCTCACCTTTGTCAGAAACATAGTTCACACCAATGTTGAACTTATTGGCAACTTTCAAAACATCTTGAATGTATTTTTGCTTAACGTCTTCTAGACTTTCTTCAATGATGAGACGATTGTTAATCGTCAATTCAACAAATTCAGGTAAGGCATTGGTTTTGGAACCACCGTCAATCAAATCCAAAGCTTGGGTTGTCATAACACCGTATTTAGTCTTTCTATCACTCTTAATGAACTCTCTAACTCTTTTATTTGCCTCTGGATCAAATTGGGAGATCAAAATATCTCTCTTCAAGGCTTCATCAAGGTAAACAGAATGCTCAGCAAGACAAACGTATTGCCAATAAGTAGGATTCACCTCAGTGAAATAACTTTCAAACTCATGCTCTTCAATCTCAACAATCACTTTTCCAATCAATCCAATGGCGGTATGCTCTGGAGGAGTTGAAGAATGGCCACCTTTAAGGTCCAACTTGATCTTCAAATCAACATACCCTTTCTCACCGGTTCCAGGAATTGCAAATTGAGATCCACCGATGTCCAGCAATGAAACACCACCTTCATCAAAGACCCCAACAACACCATCTTTACCATACAGCTCTTCCAAAAACTTAGCATTTTGATTCCTTTCGCCGCCAACTTCTTCATCGAAACCAAAAGAGAACACAATGGTTCTTCGAGGTTGGAAACCGGACAAAATTAGCTCTTCTGCAGCTTCAATCTCACCAATCAACATATTCTTACAATCGGAAACACCTCTTCCGTACATATAAACTCCATCATAGTCTGCCGTCCATGGATCATGTTCCCAAAGATGTCTTGATGAGGCTGGAACAGGAACGACATCCTGGTGAGCCATCAACACAATTGGCTTTAAAGTCGAATTGGAACCTGTCCAAATATAAACCAATCCATGGTAGTTGACTTTGTGTAGTGTGATGTTAGGATGTGTGTGGAAAGTTGGAAATGTCTTGTTTAGGTATGCCTCAAATTTTGAGAATTTTGACCAGTATTCTGGGTCTTCTTCAATTGTCTTTGGGTCATCATCATGCGTCTCAGTTGGAATTTGCACAGCTCCTTGTAACTTACGAACACTGGCTTGGCGAAATTTCGATGAATGTAAGATCTTGTCCAAAAGTGGCTTGTTTTCTGGGTATTTTGATGAATGATGGTATGGAACTAATGGACATAGTTCTTCAGCTTGTTTGTGTTGGGATTCATTTTGAACTTCAGCTTTTTGAATGAGCAATTGGGTGAGAGAAAACTCAGGGATTGTGGCACTTGTCCAAGATGGTAACTTTAAAGATTGCAAAGACGAATATAGGTTGACAAAATGATCGTATGTGAAGAATGTTGCCAACAATGAAGCAATTATCAAAAGAGTAGTTTGTGATCTCATGATGAGTGAGAGATTAATTGCAAATTTTCGTCACTTGTGTTTGAGCCTTTTCGAATGGCAATAATCGATAAATACTACTGAGTTGGAATCTGAAAGATGGTCATTGGAAAGAGGATGTAAGGATGTGGAGATGTGGTGGAATATATACAACAGACAACTGTATAGATAATAGAGAGCCTTCAAAGTCCAGATATCAGCTTTTTCTGATAAGACTCGCTAAAGCGGAACAAATCCGTCCTTACTGGCACGTGGACCATAATGGCAGAATTTTTCAATCGACAACTAGATCAAAGTCGATATATCAAGTCTCAGGAACAACAAAGTATCTGAAACAGGCATTTCACCTTGGCCTCGTCAAGACAAATTATGAGTCAATCCACCGACCATTCACATCTTGAGCTACAAAATTTTGTCAAGATAGTTTCAAGTTTACTTTTGAAGCTTCAACCCACAATTTTTCAATATATCCTGGGAGAACGATTCATATTTCCAACATGTGACAACTCCAGGGACTTCCCAGTGAACTATGATACAAGCCCTGACCTGTTTCCTGCCATGCTCTCAGAATTTGTTTCTTTAGTTGGTCAAAACCCAATCTTTGATGATAATTTGGCAACGTTCCTAACTGATTGTGAGCTCGATTTGCAAATGTTCCTATATCCTCAATCGAAGAAGTTTGTCCAGTTTATCCTATCAAGAAACATTATAATCAGGAAATTGAAGATAGTTGGTACACATTTGGCCTTTTTTGAAAGAGACAGAAGCTGAAGAATTGCTAGTTGAAATTCTTGAAAAGAGAAAGCAAAGAGAGGTATTCATTACGGATATGGAAGATTATCAAAGTTACCAAAAGTACTTCAAATTTGCCACAAGATTGGACATGAGAGATCTCATTCTATCTGATGTATTCAATGCTAACATTGAGATTGATCATATATTTCCAAAACTAGAGTGCCTCAATATCAAGATGCAAGAAAATGAGAATACGTCCAGGGTGCAGGAGTTCTTGAATGGCCTGGGTGGAAGATGGTTGGATTCCAGAAAAAAAGATACGCCAGTCCCACAGATAATATTGACACTACATGACCCTTGGGAGTATGAGGAGATTATGGAATCTTTGGGTCACTTGACAAAATTTGTTGAAGAGCATCAAAATTTGGTTATTGAATTCGAACTTTTGGACGATGATTTATAGGAAGATGCTATCGAATGGCTTTCAAGACTTCCAAAAGGACTCTACAAGCAATACCGAATTTTAAAGCTCAATTTAGATGACAGTCATGATTTTCTCAAGTGGATTTCAAGTATCGCTCAGGTTAAATCAATGGATATTTCAATACTAGAAACTGAAGCTGCGGAACAGTTATCGAACACCACGTTGAGAAAACTCACTCTTTCTTGCTCCAAGATTCATTTGGGACACCTACCCTCCTTGCGAAAAGTTCATTTGAGCCTGTCTGATTTTAAGGAAATGGATATGGATAGTATTCCTTATACCGTTGAACACTTTACCCTGGATGCTAGTAACTGGCGGTCATCAAAGCCCTTCAAGTTACCTTCACGAGTTAGAACGTTTTGTTCATTATGTCCATTACACAAGCTACAGTTAGTTCAAGTTATCAGCATAGAGATGCTCACGCTTTTGGATGAAGTTTCTCTGGAAACTGGCATTGATGACAACCCACTTAATAGGTATGGCCTATGGACAAATACTGAAAACCCTCACTATATTCTTCAGCTTTTTATTGAGATGCTGCCAACTACTGTTAGATTGTTGGTTCTCACTGACAGTTTTGATTGGGACCCTTGTGTCATTTCAAAGCCTAGAAGAAGAAAAGGGCAGAATAGCATATCGAATTTATCATTTGTCAGATTCTATCAATTGGAAAAATTGACGATTGAGTCGGAGGAGGATACTGCGTCATCCTTTAACCGTTCCACAATTGTTGGTTTTGATGGTCAATTGCATTCAAAATTCACATTCAATTCTCTATCAGGAACCTTCTCCCCATTTTTGAGATCATTGGAAATCAATATCAGTGAAACTTCAATGACTTTCAGACAGTTTTGGAAACAGTACATAGCACAGATGGAAAACTTGGAACAGATTAGAATATGGACTCGTTGGGACGTTGGGATTGCAACTATCACAGACATCACTTTTCCCAAGAAATTATACTCTTTCACATTAGGAATTGTTTTACCGAAACGTGGTTCAAATACTGGTCATATTAGTATTGGTGAAATTTCTCCTCAATTGATTACGTTTGTTATATTTGTTAAAGAGTCCCAATCAGCAAAACATGGTGGTTCTGATACGTGTTTAATATCCGTTGATGAGAGCAAAGGTACCACTATAGTCATTGCGTGAGAGAGTGACACTAGTCCCTTTTCACTCAAAGACAGGATCATTTTATTATGAGATTGAAGCTATGTAGGCGATGTTGATGTAAATAGAAAATCAGCATTTGGATAAATATTTGACCAATGTGGTATATGCAGCCAGTATACTTTTTTATTCTTCAAAATTTATTTACAGTGTGTACTGATGTAGTCCATAAAATATTTTGCTTAACACAGTTATACCACACCACAGATCAGGGTCAATATTGGACAGTTACCATTGGGTCAGTTATAGCAGTCCTTTTGTACAACTTGAACTTCGATTCTTTTTTGGTAGTGACTAAAAAGATCATAGCTTCTATATGCATCACCACGATTCACATCATTCCGCGTGCCAACTTCAACTGCAGGCAAATTTTCGCGTCACGTCGATCTAATTCGAACTTCACAAATTTGAAGGAGTACGTGTACTTGAAGGTCAAAAATGGAGAATTTTTTTCATCAAACACATTCCAGGTCATTTCATTCGAACCATCGAACTATCAATCAATCACTTCACTGTCATGAGTCAATTGCTCAAAGAATCATCCAATGAGGTGAAAAAGTTTGCCAATATAGTCACCAGTCTCAATCCAGAAGTTCGTTCCGTCATTTACCATTATGCTCTGAAAACACGTTTCACTTTCCCACTATATCGTGAACCTCAAGAGCTCAACCAAGGCCATAACAAATTTCCTAAGTTGCTATCTGAGTTTGTTGAGCTGATAGATGTTAATCCAGTCCTTGACATTGCTCTGGAGGCAGTCCTAGAAGACAGTGAATTGGACTTGCAAATGTTCATATACCCTCAAACAGAGAAGTTTGTTCAGTTTATCTCATCCAGAAATATCAAGATCAAAAATTGAAGATTGTGAATATCCACTTGGTGTTGCTTTTTAACAAGAGATCCAAGAAGCTGGTTCTCAAATTCCTTGAAAAGGGTAGACTGGAAGAAGTTGCGTTTCATTTCAAGTACGATTATGAAGGTCGTATTGATATTTGGGACTACATGAAATTTGCCACAGCATTTTACATTTCAGATGGTGGTACTATGATGGTCGCTATGGCGAACTTTAAACTTTCCAAACAAGTTCCGAAGTAGAGATATTTTGAAATGTAGCTAGATCATGATCAGTATCTTTCTGTCGATGATGTCCCTTTAGGTAAGCATGGCGATTGGGTGAAATGGATGAATAGCAGAAAAGATGATCACCAGACTCGAGGAATCAAAATCAGAATAAGTGAGCCTTGGGATAGCTTTATTGGTATGGAGTCTATGCGTGCGTTGGCTAAAGCTCTCCAAAAGTATGAAAATTTTTCTGTTGAATTTATCTATTTGGATAATGATCAAAGAAAGGAAGCTGTTCAATTTCTTTTGAAACAACCACTAAGAGTCAAACAGAAGTATCAAATTCATTATTTTCATATAACCAAGAACCATCCTTCTCTAGACTGGGTCTCCGAGCTTGGCGATATTCACACATTGAGTATTAAATCAACCTCAAAAACCGAGACAGTCAAACACATTTCCAGTACAACAATAAAGGAACTCAATGTTGGCACCGCCAAGATCGGATTGAAAAACTTTCCTTCTTTGCGCAAGATCCATTTGGGATCAACTGATTTGAAGGAAATGGATATGGATAGTATTCCGGATCATGTTGAACATGTCACCTCTGAAATACATGGTTTAATTTCCTATAAACCGTTCAAACTACCATCGTATTTGAAAATCTTCAAGATTATTTGTCCAATACATCTGTTACCTATTGTAGAAATTACCAATGCGGAGGATCCCACCCACCTCCGAGAACTTTCAATTGAGACAGGTATCGATGAGAGATTTCAAAACAAAAATAACAACCATGCAAAGATAATACTTCGATTATTTATTGGCGTTTTCCCAAGTTCTTGTGATTCCTTAGTTTTATCCAACTTCAGCCAGTGGAAACCTGTGTCGTTCCACAACTTAGACAAAAAATAGGATCAGATATAGTCCCAGACATAAGAATTCCCCATTTCATAAAGAAATGAGACTGGTCGTAAACTACAGGAATGGCACAGTCACTCCGCCCGTCACTTTGCCCTTTCTGACATATCATATGTTTCTGATCAAAGTCATTCCTTTTTAGAGTTGGGAATCCTTGTGTCTAGGACTATACCGATGTTGTGAATAATTTTGATCTTGCCTTTGCTACTGCAGCTCAAAATTACTTGGAGCTTGATTTCAAATTTGAATATCCTTTAGGTTGTTTTCCCAGTTTTTGATTTAAATGTCTTTAAAAATGAGATTTAAGTATAAGTTGGTTGATTGACATTGTTTTTTTTTTTTTTCAAAATGAGTGTATTTTTAATTTGTTCCTCATTTTCAGTAAAGTCTTCGAATTTAGTAAGTCTTAACGCGTAGAAATCCTGCGCCTCTTCTAATAATGTGGATGAAAAAGTGAATTTCCCGTTTTGTAAGTTTTTGTGGCTGTACACTTATTGAAAGACTAGAAAACCCGCTACGAGCTTCGCATTAACCAGCCACGTCTTTCCCCACCAATCAACTTCGGTGTATCTCTCTGCTTCGGCCAGACAGATACTCCGGATAACGAGATCCCCCGAGACGCCGTCATCGCGCAGAATTTCCAATTAATTTCCAATTCATCTCCACGCCGATTACGCAAATCAGCTGCGATGTATAAATCAGAAGGCTTTCCCAGAATTTTTCAGTGGGGTGGGTGATCTGGCAAAAGAGTCATCCTAATAGCTTTTGATCTGGCATCAATTGATCATCAATCACATATACAACCACATTCACATACACAATGGTTCAAAAGGTTCTTCTCTTAGGTTCAGGTTTCGTCGCCAAGCCAACTGTTGATATTCTATCCAAGCAAGCTGACATTGAAGTCACTGTTGGTTGTAGAACTTTGGCTAAGGCTCAAGAATTAGCTGGTTCTTCTGCTAAGGCTATCTCAATTGATGCTACTAACCAAGAGCAATTGGATGCTGAAGTTGGTAAGTACGATTTGGCCATCTCTTTGATTCCATACATCTACCACGCCAATGTTGTTAAGGCTGCTATCAAATCTAAGCACACCAACGTTGTCACAACCTCTTACATCTCTCCAGCTTTGAGAGAATTAGAGCCAGCTATCAAGGAAGCCGGTATTGTTGTCATGAACGAAATTGGTTTGGACCCAGGTCTCGACCACTTGTACGCCGTCAAGACCATTGATGAAGTTCACAAGGCTGGTGGTAAGATCAAGTCTTTCTTGTCTTACTGTGGTGGTTTGCCAGCTCCAGAAGACTCTGACAATCCATTGGGTTACAAGTTTTCTTGGTCTTCCAGAGGTGTTTTGTTGGCTTTGAGAAACTCTGCTAAGTACTACAAGGATGGTGAATTGGTTTCTGTCAAGTCTGAAGATTTGATGGCCACTGCTAAGCCATACTTCATCTACCCAGGTTACGCTTTGGTTTGTTACCCTAACAGAGACTCCACCACTTACAAGGAATTGTACGGTATCCCAGAAGCTGAAACTGTTATCAGAGGTACTTTGAGATTCCAAGGTTTCCCAGAATTCATCAAGGTTTTGGTTGACTTGGGTTTCTTGAAGGAGGATCCAAACCCAATCTTCTCCAAGCCAATTGCTTGGAAGGATGCTTTGGCTCAATACATTGGTGCTGCTTCTAACTCTCAAGCTGACATTGTCGCTAAGATTGACACTTTGACCAAGTTCAAGGATGAAGCTGACAGAGAAAGAATCTTGGCTGGTTTCAAGTGGTTAGGTTTGTTCAGTGATAACTTGACTACTCCAAGAGGAAACCCATTGGACACTTTGTGTGCCACTTTGGAAGAATTAATGCAATACTCTGAAGGTGAAAGAGATTTGGTTATCTTGCAACACAAGTTTGGTATTGAATGGGCTGACGGTAAGACTGAAACCAGAACCTCAACTTTGGTTGACTATGGTGTCCCAGGTGGTTACTCTTCTATGGCCAAGTTGGTTGGTGTTCCATGTGCCGTTGCTGTTCAACATGTTTTGGCCAAGCAAGGTGTTTTCGCCACTGCTGGTTTGTACGCTCCAATGACCCCAGAAATTAATGACTCCATCATGAAGACTTTGAAGGATGACTACGGTATTTTCTTGACTGAAAAGACTTTGTAAGTTTCTTCATGACTTTATTTATCTTAGCTTTTTGGCCTAGTGCTACTGTTCATTGATTTTTATATTTGCTATTTTGTTATCTTCCTAAAAAATAATAATTAAAAGGTTTATTCGAAACATTAAGACGTCAGTATATTGTAAAATGGAAATTGTAATAACAGTGATTAAAAATAGATCTACGAAGCGACAAGCCAGCGGTCGCACGAAACGAGAATTAGAAGATCGATCGGGGGCAGAAACTCGAATCTTGAAAAAGCGTAACTTGTGACTTCATCAGCCTTAAATAAGATGTGTTGTTAACGACATGTTCATACCAAATCAAAGAAAGACAGCCTAAAAGCACTTCTTGTCAACAGCAAGTCCTGGATTTTACTTTGATCAATTGACTATCACCCGGATCAGCCACAAATTTCTACACAACCACAATGTTCAGCAAATTCAAGGGTCTTGGAACCGAGTTCAAATCAACAATCACAGCAGTGGCACCATCAAGAGAAGAAAAAGATGGTAAGACCGACGATGACACAGTGGTCAACAGAGCCCTAGTGAAATATTACAAAGACAAAGAAGAACCCTTCCCAGAATGGTTACCAGTGAAAGACTCACTTCGTAACTTCAACAAGAAACTCTCCAGCCTTTCACTTTCCCAACAACAAGAAGCCTATAACCAACAACAGCAACAGCAACAACCAAACGATGGACAATACAGACCAAGAATATCAAATCAACAACAACAGCAAAATAACGGTTATCAACCACAACAACAACAGCAACAACATCATCAAGGCTCAGTTCATCGTGCTCCTACAAAACATGGACATCAAACATCAAGATTTGGAACGGCGTCTCCTCAAGGTGGACAAACTACAAATGGTCGTCCGGCAGGTAGTACAGTTGTTGGATCCAAGTTTAGACCTCGTCTTCCTGCTAATACTAAGTTTGCACCTGCTGGAACTGCTCATTCCCGTCCTGGAGCCGGTGGTGCTGCTGGTCAGGGTGCTCGTCCTGCTGTTGGTGGTAGTAGATTCGCTTTCAAGAAATGATCTTTCGTTACGCTTCTAATGATCATACGGTATTCATGACGTTTTATAGTTATTCTTCATAGTTGTTTTTTAAGATGGTTGTTTCTTTTGGTTTGGATAAGTTTCCAGATTAATCTGATTGATTAAACGAGCTGCCTCAGAATAAGAAAGAGAAACAATGCTGGTGCAAGGGCGCGTTTGCCCTCGTTTTGTTTTTGTTGTTTTATCCTTCACGACAGCGAAAATGTTGTGACCGTTTCGAAGTTCGACAGACCTAGTTCATGTAGTTTTGCCCTGTTTGTTAATCCTTTTTATTGTATAGAATCCATCTTCAATATATTATCCCTCAACATATCATTTTTGCATTATCAAACCATCCCACTTACAAAGATTTTCAAGATAAAGGACACGTACAATGGCTCCACCTCCACATAAGAAGAAAACAACATACAACATGCGAGGTGCAAACAGAGATATCATTCCAAAAAATGATAAAACAACAGCTTCAAATTCAGATGTGATATCAATCGATAATGGTATTGCTAATACAGAGTCATCAGAAGGGAATGATTCAAATGAGGTGTCTTCACATACACCAGCATTTGATGAATCCAAAGACAAACACGAACAGAAACAGTCATCCACAAATCCGCATATTGACCCATCAAATAAGAATCTTGATCCTGCTTTACTTGATCTGATAAGTGGGTCTGAATCTGTTTCAAGTGACATTGACAAGTACAACGAACGTGTCAAGAGGAAAGAAGCTGCTAGAACAGCCATGGCCGCCATCTCTGTCGCATCTCAAGACTCAAACAACGGCAACGATGCAGGTGATGAAAATGAAAATGATTCAACTCCAGCAACAAGTTCAAAAGCAAAGAAAAGATCCAACAAAGATGATGAGATTCTAGAGTTGAAAAAAAGATTACTTGAAGAAGAAGAAAAAAACAAGAAATGGTTATCACAACAGAAGAGAATGAACGCTCAAAAACGGAAACGTGACTGTGGGAACGATTTGTTTTCAGGCTCGACCTCGTACTATTCCACAGCTCCACTAAGAAATCATGTCAATGGTAATGTTCGTTCCAGGACCACAACAACTGCTGATAGTGTCGATAATTACAGCGATGGAAATGAAGGTGAAGGTGATTATGACGCAAGTGACGATGAGGAAGGTGATGGTGGTCCACAATCTAAGCGTACGAAAATTTCAGATGGTTTTGAGATGAACGCAGCGAACGAACAAGCGAAAGAGGTTGGTATGGACTCAAATTTAACCACAAACTCAAATTCTGGACTACTTTCAACAAATCAATCCGAGGTCCCAAATTCAACACCGAACTTAAATTCAATCGGTGGTCAAGAATCTCATGAGAACAGAAATTCAGTTGTGAATCACGATTTACAATCAACGGGCCATAATACCTCACAACAAGATATAGAAAACTATGCCTCGGACTTGATACCAGGAATCAATTTACCACTTGAACTGGCTTCTAATTTACCAGGTGCTATCTTCATTGCACCGGCGCCACCACCAGGAAATGATATCAGGCCAGTATCAAGCTCAGGTAGACCAGTGGCTGCCACTTCTGGCAACGGCAGCTCAGCACTTAATCGTGCACCTCGTTTTCTTCCACTGACAAGCAAGCCAACAAAATCAACAACAAAATCCAAATTTTCAAAAGAGAAACCTAAAGGTTATAATCCCACAGGTAAGAAATCCCGTGCTCCCGTGAACAACGGATGGACACCCGATGAAGATGAACTGATTATAAGATGTAAAGAAGTGGAGAACATGTCATGGCGTACGATAGCCAGTAAACTAGAAGGACGACACTCATGGCAGGCCATTCAGATGAGATACTTGAGAACTCATAAGTCAAGAGGAGATTCATGGTCTAGATTTATGGAGATTAGGTTGATTCAAGCGGTTAAGAAAGATTGGGAACAAAGATGGAAACGGATAAGTGATGAATTGGGTAAGAATTTCAGTATGGAAAGATGTTTTAATAAGAATTTGGATCTGTGTCAGAAAATTGATACTCCTTATGTTTCGAAGATGTTTGAAAATCAAGAAGTTTTGAGAAATTACGTTTTGGATAAGCATGATATTAGAGATGCTGAGACTCATAAGAAGTTACTGATGATTTACAATGGTTTGGATAGTATCACTTACGACACGGATGACGATGATGATGAGAATGGTAAAGATGATAATGGCGAAGCTCATGATGACGACGAAGATGACGACGATGACGAACAAGATAATAGTGTGAATAATAATAAGCAAAGCTCAGTTAGTAGTGACAAAAGCAAAGAGAGTGGTGAGTCTCAATCCCAAGTGAAGGAAAAACAAGCTCAAAATGAAGAGTTAGCTGATGACGAGATAGAAGAGGACGATCCAGAAGATGAAGATAATGAAAATGGAAACCCCGAGCAAATGAGTACTCAAAAAGAGGGCATGGAGGATGATGATGATGATGAAAATGGAGAAAGCGATGATACACATTCTAAGCAGGCGTCACCGCAGCAACAATGATAACGACAACAAGGCACGAAACCCATAATTATAAGCATTTGAAAAATCAATGTGTCTACAAAAGCCAATTTTCATCAGATATACCGAACATCAAACAAGCTAGGTACCACAAAAAAACAAAAAAAACAATTTTTTTAAAGTTAAATCAAAAAAGGCAGAATACAAAATCAAGATTCAACGGTACGTACCATCATATCCATGCATCTAGAACATCATTACTCTAACAACTACCAGCGGAAGCTACGGCTTAGAGCTTGTCTCACTGAGTTTAATTTTGAGTTTCCATGCAGTTTCAAGCTACACCTCAACACATACCCGAGTTAACAGTCACTTTGCATTTGACGTGTACGCGTATTTCCAACCTGAAAGAATCAAGTTCAAATGTGTCAAAGTTTGTTTTCATTGTCTTTTATGTTAACCTCCACGTGTACTACTATTGAGAAGTGAATGGGTTTTACTTACTTCAGTAAGGGTCCTTCAATGGGGCTGGAACCACCTAAAAAATATCATCGCCATTGTGAATTTGCCGAGGCCTTCCTTAGTTGATTTATGCGTGTCTCTGTTTTGAGTTTTTGTTATATACTAAATTTTGACTTTTAAGAGATCGTTATTGAAAGTATCACTGTATCAGTAGACTAGTTGGATATAAGTAAATGAAGTAAGTGCACATACATGAATGAACTGGGAATGAAAAGAAATTATACGAGTTATAAGAACCCATGGGATCGATAGATGTGGAAAATATAGACAAACGAATGAAATTAACAGTAGTACATATAGGTAGGAAATCTAGATAGTGAAACGACAGGCGATATTAAAGTAAAGTTTAAGACAAGTGAATATGAAAATTTTAAATCTGTTTAAAAAGGTAAATTGAAACGGTATGAGAATTAAATCAAGCTATAATATAATAAACGATAGAAGAGGGGGCGGGAATCAATAGTAAAAAGGTGAAGAGATAAAACTAGCTAGCTAGCAAAAAGGAGGAAGAAATTAAAACGAAAGAACCAAAATTGAAACGTAAGCTATATGTGAATGTAGAAGTAAAACTAAACGAAAACGGAAAACGGAAAACTAAACTCAAGTAATGAAATGCAAACTGGTGAAAAAGTGGAAAATTAAACAAAAAACAGCAGAAGAATTTTTTAGAGAGACTGTAGGAAAAGAGGACTGGATATCAATATGCAAGTTAATGTTGACATGAATATAGAGAAGATCAACTGAAATCTGTTGATGGAAAATACAAGCGTCTAATCAAACTAAAGGGACAAAATGTGTAGGAAAACAAAAGAAAAGCAAACTGAAACGGAAAAGGCAAATGGAAAAAACAAGAACAAAAGCAAAATCAAAAACCAAGAAAGTCAAACGGAAACACAGGAAAACGGAAAGGCAAATAACAAGATATCATACAACTAATAGTTTTGGAAATCAGAAGGGTTAGAAAAGAATCCCAAAGCAGTAGCAGTGTTAGGACCACAGTTACCCAAAAAAGAAGCAAAGCTAGGAGTGATATTACCAGCATTGAAACCATAACCAGCACTAGCTAAACCTGGGACACCAGTGTTGGTGAAATCAGTGTTAACCTTGATACCTTTACCGTTACCGTTGTTGACATTGTTTGAGATTGAGGTTGAATCAGGAGAGTTAACAGAAGAAGCAACTGTGGATGAAGCATCTGAAGAAACTGAGAAATCAGATGCACCTGAAGTGATAGTTGAATCTGAAGCTAAAGAAGCCCTAGTCGTAAGCGGTGCCTGGCCACCAATGAGATCGGAGGATCTGGTTGTGTTGGCTGGGTCGCAAGAACTCGCATTTTGACAGAGTAAGGGAGACACAGAAGCTGGAACGTTGTTGTTGATGTAAGCGTTAGCAGTACCGATTTGAGCTTGAGCTTGAGCGACTTGCATTTGTTGTTGTTGTTTGACCATTTCCTTTTGTAAAAGTAGTTCACGGTTGGCTCTTTCCAATTGTTCCTTCTTGAGTTGTTCTCTGAGTTGTTTCTTAGTTGGCTTTCTTCTGACGATCTTAGTTGGATAATTAGCAGATGCTCTACCTCTCTTCTTCTCTTCTCTGTTGTAAGTACATTTCAAACCAAGCTTGGCACATTGTTGACAACATGGATGTTCACCTGAACATTTGGTTCTCTTTTGGTTACATAAGTCACAGGCTTTTCTGGTTCTTCTGGCTTTCTTCTTAGGTGGTTCAGAAATATGGACAACTCCTTGGTTTATCGTAGAAGTGGTGTGACAGACTGGATGTTGGTGTTGATGTTGTTGAGCCAAAGGATGAGAACCCAAACTATTCAAGTTAAGATTGAGACCAGAGTTAGCAGCTAGACCAGCAGTGTAAGGAGTTGGAAGAGAATAGAAGTTGGATGAAGAATGTTGGTTGTTGACGATGTTGTCATTACTGTTGGTTGGGTAACCTGGTAAAAGAGAAGTACTGCCGTTCAAAAAGTTGGCAGTGACAGGAGACATAATGTTAGAGGACATGACAGAGTTGTTGTTGTTAGAAGAAGAAGTGTTAGTGGTTGTGTAACCGTTGAGCAAATCGTTGAAAGTGGCAGTGGTTGGAGTCATGGACATTGGAGCCTGAGCAGGGGTCTGTTGATTGTTAGAGACAGAAACAGGAGCCTGAGGATTTGGAAGGTAGTTGGATAACAATGGGGGAAGAAGCTTAGCAGAGTTGTAGCCGGTGGAGTTATTGCGGCCCAAAGAGGAAGTAGCAGCGGCCGAGGAAGAGGCAGCGAGGGAGTTAGTGCGAAGTTGAGGTGGAGATTGGGGAGCTGAAGCTGAAGAATTTGCAGAGCCGGTGGAAATGGAAGAGTTGGCTGAAGATTGAGACTGAATGTATTTGGAGTTGTACATGGTTGTAGTTGTTGTTGTAGAAGGTGTTAATGTTAAAGAGTCTTGTAACTGTTCTTGATTGCTCATATAGAATAGAATAGAAGAAGGGTAATGAAAAATTATTTGTAAAAAGGAGTGGACTTTAAGGATTGAAAGGAGTGATGATGATGTTTGGTGATTGGATGATGATATAATGATAAAAGTAGGAAAACACGGAAAACGAGTATTGATTGATAAATGGAGGGATCATGGCATCTTTAAATACAAATGATCAATTCTCAAGATGGCTAAATTTTGAAAATAAGCCATTAACGCATGTCCCAGCCATAACATACGTCTGAAGGCTGACTCTATTGAAAAGGATGATTCCCCCGGCTGCATCTTAGCTTTAGGTACATCGGTCACATCACCACATCACCACATCCTCCGTTTCTTGTGTTCTTCTCTCCTTCAACTCTAATTCTTTAATTCTCTAATTAGACTCTAGCGCTGTAACTCTTTCACAATGACCAAAATCAACCAACCACCCCGTACACAAAAGCACAAACTAATCTGCGCGAACTTCCTCACATCCACTCCTCACTGGCCCATAACATGGCCCATATCACCTCGCACGAACTTGCTTTACTATGAGCCATGTGCGCGAAAAATTCAATTAACTGCGCTGCGCGTGCGAAAATCGAGCACCACCAAATGTGGCTCAACCGGTACTCCTACGTTACTACTAACAACCTTCTTATTCTTTAAGTTCAAAGAACCTTCGCTCGGATAGATTAGATGAAATCACGTCCCAAAACATCCATTTTCCAAACCAATCCATCGGTTCATCACTGATCATTTCCTTTTCCATGGGATCAACTAACCAACAAACCACAAACCTTATTCACTTACATAATAGCTAGCGGACTATGTACTGTGGTACAACCCCAATCAAGACGTTTCCACGATCCGGCCCGGGTAACGGGTTCGATTCAGCCAATATTGGTCAAAGACTCAAAAAATTCCCGAATTAAATCATGATTCAGCCTGTACTTACCAACTGCTTTCGAGCTTGTGTACCTGAAAGATTATCATGATCAACGGTTATTGCAATCAGCCTAGTTTAACATGATTCATCTTTCATGTGAATTCTTAAATTAAGCATAAATCACTCATATAACGTTACTGTTAAGCTAGAGTATGTAACTTATAGCCTGAACTCCCGGTGATTGACCCGGTCAGTTTATAAATCCACTAACTAGTACATGTAGTGCTAAAATAGAAATCATGTGTCAAATTAAAATACCCAATTGGCAATTCTAGGGGAAAAAGAAGGTAGAACGGAAATGATGTAAACGCCTATATCAAATTGAATTAACGAGATTTTTTATAGAAGATTGAAGCTTATAGCTTTGGGTTGTTTCAAACGTTGGGATAGGTTAACTACTTTGAGCTTCAATTTGGATGTTTTTGGAAATCAATATCAGATCAGTTTCTTGGGAAGATGATAGATTCAATTCACCAAGATTAAATTGATTACTAGTTAGTTCAACTCAACTCAACTCCACGTTTAATGCCGTGAATTCTGAACAAATATTATCGGACTTTGCAATCATGATAACCCTTCAAGATGAGCTTAACTGCACTGTCCAACTATCTGATAATTGTACAAATTAAGTAATTTAAACTATTCAAATAATTAATCCAGTTCCACTGCCTACACCTCCAACTAATCCGATTAATTAGAAATTCAGGCACATGCACCCCCCCCCCTGGACCAAAGATCAAATCCTCCTCTGTAATACATGCAAGGGCCCAGGGATCATGCACACCAGCCACCTACAGTCAGCTCTTCGTAACTTCCTCTTTCAAGCATAAAACTACAACGGCCATTGGGCCTTGGCCCTTTAGACGTAAAAAATACTCAAACCGTGCATATGTATATGTGCAAATGAATAAATTAGTCGCCGAATTTAATAACTGATCTGAAAACTCCTTGCAGGAGTGCAGTGCAACTGTCGTTTAACCTCTTTTGGCCAGGCTTACGATATTGTAGTGTTTTACTTGAATGGGGTGCATGCATAGGTTTGCATGTTTTCAAATATAGTAGTTCTTTTGAGGTTTTTGGATCTTGATGTCATTGTAAAGATAGAAATTTAAGCTTGTTCTGTTATGTAAACGATGGACATGGGAAGTGCTGCTAAGGTGGTGCCCCAACTCGGTCGAGTGCTATTTAAAATCTAGGCGCATGAATGTTTTCATAGTTGCGGCCGGTATCGCGAAACTTGGAGTTGAATCACAACTGGAAGTTGGGACCGGTGCGATCGGTTGATCAAATTTGAAGATTCGAGTGAATTCATCTACATATGAGACGCTGAGGATGATGTATTTTTCTTTTCAATTTATTGGTGAATTTGATTCAAAATAACATGCTTGTAACATATGGATAAAATGGATAAATTCGTAATATGTCAGGAAAAATTGGGAATTCAGCCAGGTAGCTAGGATAAATTCAGAATCATTTAATCCTAAAACGGTTATTCCATATATTCCATAAAATAACCTCCTTAAACTTCCACTTTATATTACATGATAACGAATTTCAAATAACTAGTCTTCAACTACATGCACCATCGATCGATCCATCCATCCATCCATCCCTCTTCTGGTCTCAAACCACGTTGACACCACAAACATAATTTCGATAAGCTAATGCCCCATGGCATAAGGAGTGTCGGCGATTCCACTGTCAATTTTTCAACGTTTGGAGTGCACTGCTATATATATCTTTTTCGTTTATAAATTATAAAGCTGCCAATGGGTGAAAAATTGGGCTCTGTCCTAGCTATCCACCCACATGTGTGTGACCGCGTATAAGCTGTTCCCGTGGATCGAAATAATTTGTAACCAGCAGATATTTTGGGGCACTACCGACTCCCGAGTCTAGACCACAAAGGCTTAATAATATGAGTCTCCATTACCCAATTGGTGACGTTAAGCTATACAAAGGTTGATGTCAAATTTCAATGTTTCAGGGATATATTCCGGCATGTCTGGATCCCAAGGATATAAGTGGATTCCAGGTACCTGAAAAAAGGATATACCCGACACCGAGATAGGATGATGTATAGTAGTTACCAGCAAGATCTATCACTTTTCTATATTGGTGTTCAAGAGATCCAGTCAAGTAAAATGCAGAAGTTCCAACGGCCCTCTGGCTTAAATGTACGGGGCATGAAAGTGCGGCTCGCAGTGTGGACCGTGGACCGGCCCGGGCCTGTTGTTTGAAATTAAAAACCAGATCGAAAATCAGAGCTGATCAGGGTAAGATGGAATCCGTGTTCCGTGTTCCGTGATCTATCCATGTTCAGTTTTGTCACCTTTGAGGTACATTAATGATTTATTTCATTGCTTCAAGATATTCTCTTTTTGAAATGAGCAAATTGAACTCGCCAGTGTGGAATCTTTACTCCCAGGGGAATGAAAAACTTATTGGTTTATATGGAGATGAAGATCTCTTGTATGGCTGTTCACAGCAGTCTCTCCGACGGATTAGGGCTGTCTCGCGCCCGACTCGAAGCGGAATTTGTTGGTGTTTAATGGATTATGACTGCAGCACGTTTGTTGATAAAATATTGTGTTGCAGAACGTTCATGTAAATATGGACCATCGTGAGATAGAAGGATGGATATTTAGAAGATACTACGTGTATATTATGAGTTTGTTTTCGTTGCTATTACTTCGCGAGTGTCTCGAACCTCTGATGATGACTCTTGAGAATTGAGGACCGAATTTGTGTCTCTGATGTAAGTAACGACATGGTTATATAGATTTGAAGAGATGTGGATATATGGTGTGCATGGAGTTGACGGAGATGACGGGTTCCAATGACATACATGCACATGTTATTAATTAGAGATTTAACAAGAACAAGAAAAGGTACCCGTTGGAGCATATGCTTTGTTACTAAGTGCATGATAAAGTCGTTTGGCGCGGTAAGTACGGCAACACAACAACGTTGAGGAGATGGAATATCATATTGAAAACTCAATCGAGCAAATCTATAACCCGTACAACAATTCAAAGGTTTAACTTATTACTACTTGGAAACCTCATTTCAATAGACTAGATTCAGATTCAACCCATTGGGTAAATTACAAATTAAATCATATTCCTCTACCAAAGACCACCGGATCTATGAGCACGCCAGTACCCACTGCCCATACAGACGGATCAATTCAATCAATTATCCAAGGGCTGTAATCTCTAACTCATTTTTAATCTCAGGCTTTTCATGTGCATAAACATATTTCAAATTTCAAAGATGACTAGTTTCAAACCAAATTAGATAAATTTCAAATTGGCATGTTCCCAAGTTACCCAAAGTCCACCGGGTCTATAAACCAGTGCCCAAAGAAACGTACGTGGATCAAACCAACTAATTGCCCCATGTCACTAGCACATAAGTTTAAATTTAGAAATTTGATGTGTCAAACTGTAGTGGACGTATCGCTAATCAGCCACACAGGTGTATATACGTTCATATGACACATGGATTCAATGATAGAATACGTATTACGACAAATTAACAAACACAAACAATAAAACAATAGATACGCCAACTTAAAGTGGGACTCGATCCTCAAATATCACAATCGTTACTCCCCATCAACCACTGATCGATGAATTCAAGATCGAGTAAGCTCATTGAGTTGATTGAAACTATGGCGCTTATGAAATCCATTCTAGTTTCCATTACCTCAATGGTATATATGTTCTTCGATATAGTTACCAAACTTTATAGCCCATTTTTGACATTTGTACGCACATGTGTGTGTGCATGTTTAATCATTACTTTAAAGGGCTGCATATAGGTCGCATTCATCATACCATGTGGCCCTTTCAAGATATTTTCATCGCTAGTCTATGTATTTGTTGTACCGTAAAGAACCAATTAAAGTTTCTCTAAAGCGCCGTAGTTCCTTGTATGTTGAGATATAAGATGATCAATTTCCATTTAAGACGATCATGTATATAACGATTTAAAACTATTTATTCTTCTAGAGATCCACTCTTCACTAGTTTCCATATAAGCCTTATGGGTATTTGGAAATAAATGGAAATGGTTTAGTATCAGCGCGGCTTCATGCAGGTTAAATGTTTTCGTAAATTTACACCGGCCGTGCGGACACCATTATGGAACTTGGAAGCAATTACATTGAACGATCGATCAAATCTTTTGTTCTTTTATCATCTTCGATCTATTAAGAGTCTTTGAAGTACTGGTGTGGAAGATATACTACTATTCAAAACAAGTTTTAACTCGGACATTAGTTTTTAGTACCATCCAAATATAAGCTTAACACATACTGGTAATTAAAATCAACTTGTCTTATAAGGGTGGTGTATTGTGTCAACCTACAATGGCATGCGGATACACATGCACTCAATTTATTCCTTGGGTTTGAGTCTATATTTTATTAGAATGCATCTGTATTCGTCATAAAATCGTATATTTTTGGCGGTGCTGTACACCGAATTGGGTTTTCTTCTGTGTTTAAGAAATTAGCTTAATCTAGCTTGTTATTTTGCTTGATGTGTAGCTAGTGATAAATAAATGATTATGGGTTATCTCAATTCCTGTATCATTTGTATGACATATATGTGCTATTTAAAGATTGGAAACGGCTTGATATGTTGAGCCTCAAGTGGCACAATTTAAAAACGTGTAGTCACTATGGATATTCTTTATAACGATAATTATTGGAACCATGGTTATAAACAAAGTAGGCCTAAGTCCTTTACCTTTAATTTAATAAAATGGCAAACAAAGGAGTTTTAAAGACTCATTCTGTCAACTGTATATATATTTATTTTTAGATCAATACATAGTATTCAGATTTCAATTGAATGACTGTCTGAACTACAGTTCATATTGAAAAAGGGGAAAGGAAAAACATCGACGGCCTCCATTAAATATTTCTCGGCCGACAAATTTCAACACATTAATCACCGCCACATGCAAGAGTTGGCGTACCTTACACAGGTACGGGTATAACATGATACAAGATACATCATACTACTTACATGAATCTCTTAATCAACCCTTACGTCCTTAACTCTTGCTGTTCATTTTACCTTTAAAATTACATCTATCATACACATGCGATAAATTCAAAAGTCTGTTTTGATAAGATGATTCAATGTTGGAAGCTTATCACAAAAATTGTTTGAACTTGGCATTGACAGAAGTTCGTTTGAAGTGTAAATCAAACACCCACTCTCCACAACCGTCCGCTCCATTCTTCAAGTTTTAAATTATATATACCGATTTGGTCATTTTCGAGATTCTGAATTTCATATGTACGTCAATTGATCTTTTTATTTCAATTTACCTGCATATAATAATTGCATACATTGCTGGGTAAATTGTTGAACTACAATGATCGATCAGGTACAACACATGTATACCTATTGGGCCCTGACTCAAGCCGTGTTGAGTGCACTAATATGCTCGATCAGGACAATCACAAATCATTCTATTCTTCAGCTATATTCCACCTGCATTATATTTTCAATCATTCACGACTGAGCTCCCAGATATACTGCACTAAGTCTTGAGATCACATTTCCCAAGTTCAAGCTTGATTATACATATGGCGGTCTGATGTCGTCATGGGCATTGGTTATATTCAATTTACCCCCTCTTTTGCTCGCGCGCTATATTTCAAATTTCTTCGTCCGGTCCCATTCTTGTATAAGCTGAGAGCTCCCAACTTTAAGCTTTAATTTTCATATCATATCTACTCTTGAAACGTAGGAAAAAAAACTGTATTTTTATTTAATTTTTTAACTATTATTTGTTAGGGATCAGTGTATATAGAATTAACAGAAATGATTAATGTCGTGAGCAACGTATATATTGTAGCGATATCATATCTTTTCGTATAAAGTTCAGCTGGTGGTGCCGATCGAAGTTCAATCAAAAAACCACATAATATATACTATATGTACTCACCATTTAACCGACTAGTTGGCATTAATTTCAATTATGGGAAAAATTTTCAAACTGCGGAAAGTGATTAAGGAAAAGAAAGAAGACGTCTCAATATAATCGATCAATTCTTAAGAATTGATGCAAGCAAGCGGACTTCCATTGCTGACAAAATCCGAATTGAGTCATTTCATCATGAATCTTGTTTAGATGTATATGATTTGGAAGCATTGAACCAGCCGCTGTCGATATCCATAATAAAATTATGGTTTGAGGGGAATAACGATCGCAACATGTAAACGGACAATTTAATTCTGTTAAGCGCTAGTTTTTGATATGAAAAATTACTATATACGGTACTACGTTAGTAATCGGATTCAGAATCAATTGTATGTTTGCAT
The DNA here is from genome assembly GCA_001599995.1 of Ambrosiozyma monospora. Classification (NCBI taxonomy): domain Eukaryota; kingdom Fungi; phylum Ascomycota; class Pichiomycetes; order Pichiales; family Pichiaceae; genus Ambrosiozyma; species Ambrosiozyma monospora. Next base: position 327,582 of record BCIP01000018.1, read on the forward strand.
AGTGAATTATCAAGCTATCCTCTTAGATAGGATCAAGAGCCAAGAATATCAAATTCATACACAGGCATGAAGGATAAATAACAAAACTCGATCTAAGAGCTTTCATGTATATGACCCATGTGAAACTGTGATATATACAAACTTCTTTCTGGTTATTCTGATTAAATTGAGAAAATACAGATTAATATCAAAAAAAGTTTCATAAAGATTTTGGTTTTTATGTACATTTTACGTTTTTTATCAAATTTGTATAGTACAGCTTTGCATGGCCAATGTGGTTTAAAATCCACAATAATATGGATAAATTGTGGATAAATATCTATATGACTAGTTCCTTAAATTTGATTGTATACATCGAAGTCTTTAACTTAAGTATATATATTCAAAAGAGTTAAGGGAATAAAATGCTTAAATGAATGTAAGGTACTGTCTCAATTCGGTCCATATACACTACCGAGTTTAGATTCTAGAAACTCGAACCGCACATCCGCTGCCCTATCAACGTGTCAATTTATGCTATTTACACAGTCATTTATGCTGATTTGACTTTCAGGGAACGTATAATCTCAACTTGATAATGATGTCAATCTCAAGTCTCTAAGCAGTTTGGAGAGATAATTTAGATATGGGGAACGATCGAGAGACGTTATAGTCATCTCATCATCTAACGAAATGGTACATCTTTAATTTTAATTTTTAAGCTTGTTCAACCATATGAGTTCAAGTTATATATCCATTAGAGTCCAGTGATGGTCCATAATTTAGGTTATATATAGAGTTGATGTATATATTCACATATATTGCATCTATTTTATAGAGCAAGTAAATTAAGATTTTCTTTCTCTGCATGACGGACGAATTGTGGAAAGTTCACCGCTAACTGGAACCTCGACCATGTCCCCTACATATTCGAAGACTTCTACATTATACAACATAGGTTTCTAATACTAGTATACTAAATTCATTGCCCCTACAGTAATTATCTATTGCCAATTGAACATACACCGATTACTAGATTTGGATATAGTGGAAGACCTCGAGAAGAGAAAATTGATGGAAAAGTATTCTCGAAAAATATTGGCCGGTACTTCGAGCTACAGAATTTCTTTGAAAATATTGCTGATGGTTCTCATTTCTTGTCACGACTCAAAAACATTCAGCTAGTCTTTTTATTTACCTTTTATATAAAAATGTATGCAGCAAACTTTTTGCGTTCATTTATCATTCACACAGAATTGTCAAAAACTCAGATGCTCCCTCACCTCGATCAAAGAGAATATATGCATCCGGTGGGAATTAAAGCGATCGCTCGCTCATCATTCGCAGGATACCGGCCATCAAGCTAGTAAATGTATATAGACGAACTTTTGTTTACCCGGACGGTGGCGGCCTTCAGATACCTCAATGGTAATGATCTATATATAGTTTTCCGGGGGAATTTCCCATGCATGTCCAAAATGCTCCGACCGGTGAACATCACATATAATTATTAAGTTGAACGTTACTAAACTGGTTTCAATTATGAATTTGTTTTAACTTTTGATACACTAGAGCTTACTGAATTATCATATCATTATTCAATCGTGATAGTCGATACCCCTGAAAGCATATTCCCTCAATACATGATCTTAACAGTTCATTTTCAGTTCAGTCGTCCTCTATATACTCATGCATGATCATTGATCTGTCAATATTATATATGTCATGATTTCAATATATATATATGGCAATTGACCTATATATTCGCACCGAAATTACAGGCACGTTTTCTATAGGCAGCGTATCTAGGACCAAAGTCCAAAATATATTAGTGCGGCCTGTTTTGATTATTATTTCTCATATGTATATATGTATAAACATCATGCAAATTATTTAATTTAACAATTATAGATATAATCATCTGACGGCAATGAAAATAATTAAAAATCTGCATATGAGGTACATACAGGATCGATCTGGATTCTGTCTGTGTAATCATATTAAGATACTGATCGGCCTGATAAAGTCTTCTTTTTCTTGAATTAACATATATAGATTTGTGGAGAGTTCAGGATCTCGGGTCTATAGCTGACTGTATAACCGCAGAAAATATTGGTTGCAGCAAGTTAAATTTTATAGCCCAATTGAATTTGATAATTTCTCTATATATATTTGATCTGCTTCAAAGTTGCCTCCCGAATTTCATTATCATATTATAGGCTCATGTATTTAAGATATATTCAGTACAATAAATTGGATTCATTGATTGAAATTAAAGCTAGTGAATCATTAATTTTGAAATTCAAAACCTTTACATGGAAAATAGGTGTTTTAATCGAGCTGGTCAATCGAACGTACCTCCTGCATGCATAACCAGCTCTCAAACTTGTTACGGTGTACATATAATAAAAAATTGCTATGAATGTATAGTTACCAGCATGATTTATCTGTTGTACAGTATATACTACTTCGGTCAGACTCTTTACCAATTCTCTGGCTAAATAGAAAAAATTCTATTCCATAAATGCATGCATGTCTTCCATAATTTGATCGATTTATATCGCAATTTCCGGCCTTAACAGTTTGTTAATACTCTTATATAACTTATAAGCTAGGTGAAGAAGATCGAGGTGAATCATATAATTTCACAAAGTTGATTTTCTCCTGACAAATTTTGAAGATTGCAGTATATGATTTGGACCATGTTAGTCGAAGTTCATTAATATATGAATCATGATATCTCATCTCGCAGCTTCTATCAATGACCAAGCTTTCCAAGGAATACGTTGCAGGCATGATTTGATAGCTAGCTCAAAGAAGGAAATATATAAGCAATCAAATCGAACATATCATAAAGAGGGGTATAAGTATCCAGTTTATATAGCTGAAAGCCGCTCGGAACCCATATTACTGAAGAATTAATTACCAGCGGAATTATGAATTTCAAAGAAGGATAAATAAATATGCAAGTACTAAAGTTCGGGCTTGCAGCGCTGAGCTTATTTTTGTATTGGCTGACGTAAACACCATACTGATCCTTCTTAAGCTAGTTCAAGCTTAAAATGTAAAGTGATGCCGTTTTTGGCTCAAATTCGTTTGGATTAGTATATGCACCTTTCAAAATTAGCTGTGGGTTTCCATGTAAAATTTCATGTTTTTTCCTTAAGTGAGAATAGAATTCACTCAACTAGAATAAGACACGCGTATACGATATGACCTTCTCCACTACAGCAAATTGTTCTTCCTCATCAAGATTAATAAAAGTGGGCACGTTCCCTGCTGCAGAAAATTCAACATGGCATGTGCTGGGATCTATATACATTAAAATTTAATACCCATACTGCAATCGAGAGCTAATCGTTCTCAATCAGCTTGGTGGCATGTACATGCAGTACAACACAGTACAAATACTTTTTAGATGGTTCAATTTTTTCAGCTCATAACCGAAGCTGGAAACATATCATATATTGATCGTACATAAATATATATATACTCACTCGAACGACACGGGTTCTATAAGGTTCTAGACAGCAAAAAGCTTTACTTGTTTGATAAGTGCAACCCTTTATCAATTGAAGTTCATGTACATATATGATTCATTTGAATTCTGAAACAAGTTGAATACATTAAGAAATTTCATATTATAAATGGCCTTCAAAGAACTATCAAAGAAGCTCAAAATTGAAGAATAAAAGTTTGTGCGTCTTCCTTGACCGGTGCTCTGGCCTCGGTGTGATTTGACCGCTTTAATGTGGCGATGACGATCAATATACCGTTATGAATCTTGATGGATATTCTGCCACTTACGGTCCTGATGATCGACTCAAACGGTTTACCGACCAAGCTGTACTTATCTATCTTTTCTTACACATTTAAATATGTACTCCTAGAGCTACATATGAACTCGCTGTTTCATATATCATTTCATAGTCAATTATTCCACAAAACTACATATAATATTGTTCTAAAAGTCAGGAGACCTTCGATCTATATATCGTTCAGAAGCAGCTGCAAATGATCGGCATTCGTGAAGTTGTCATTTTATTGTTCACATATATATGGATCTTTTTGTACACAATATGCATAGCCTGATACCAATGATCAGACAATAGATTTCTAAATATATCACAGGTCATATGGCTTGTCTATATAACAAAAAGAGTAAGAGCATGAGTTCTGAAAAGAACAAGTATTTCTTTCATGGAAGTAGGAAGTCGAAGAAAAGATGATGTTGTACGACTCTACATATGACAATATAGCTAATCTCGATCTTTATAGAATTACTTATTGACGAACCATCCGTTTAACTCGGTAATGAGAAATCCCTGAACTTTTGTTCTTCGTCCTAAGCTTGAATCCTGCAACTTACAATTGGCAATTAGCAAAAAAAAAAAAAAAAAAACACCTGCACATGTATACATAGCTTAGCAGATAAGTTAGTGAGTTATAAGCATGTTCCATACATATGGCATGTAGTTGCAAAGGCGGGCGGCTAGCTTGAGAATGGTTAGCACCAAATTCTAGAAGTACGGATGGACCAATTGACGTTCGTTCTGCTGCTTTGGAAGGGCGGTTTAGGTTTTATCCAGTGGCGTGCTCACTGCACATCCTGCAGCGGCGCGCCGTGGGGTTTTCAGAGAGTGCCTTGGATTAAATGGAGATACGGATCTGGAAAATACCGACAAGTACGTACTACGCGCCCATGAAACAAGGGACTAATTTTCCTAATGGGGTTACCCAACTGAATTAGTCCGTGGTAGTTGACCCACATGTTTCAGGGTTCGATCGCAGCCTCAGAAATTTAAGCCTTTTTTTAAGGTTTTGTTCAAAAAAATTTTTTGGCCTGACATGTACAAGCAAGCCAACAAAGCTCCACGGGAGACTCAAAGATGACAAATTTGCAAGAGGGTCTAGATACCTATAATCATGACACGTATACACTTTCAGAGCAAACTATATAGCTTCTGGAGTTAACTGGATTATGATCCAAAATTTATGTTTCGAAATGAACTGTAATGGGTATAGAGAAGGTTGACATGGGGTTAGGCTAAATCGAGTTAATGAATTAATGGAAAAAATTGTTTCCATGGGTACATTTTGAAGCTGGCATAGTCGATATATCGTGCAGAACCTATGACACCTCAGCCAACGAGATGTTTGATAAATTGATAATGCATTCTAGAAATAATTAAGGTCAAGGAAATGTTTACAGATTCATTTGGCCTGAAAGGTGCATATATGTTTGTTCATATTGCTTATATTAAGAGATAAAAGAATTTACAGAAGAGATCAATCTGGTATATAAGTAGCTATGTTTCCTGGCTTATCGTAGTATGACTTTCAAACAATATCTTAACATCTTCATGTGTTCAACATAATTCCGCTGGTCCTATACCTCTAATTACTATAGCAGATATGTCTTTGAATTCTTTAAATTCTTCAAATTATACAGATCTGTACGTGCATGAAATCCATGATGATTCATGATTTCATTCGAATCTCTTAACTACAACGTGCCGTTGTTGTGAACGGATAATATGCATGTGTCGTATAATCTCATCGTTGAACAAATCTGGCAAGTCACGTACATTTATAGTCCTCAAAGTTTTCACCTGTGCGGCTGTGAGGTCCACTTTTTCTAGGATTTTTTGATTTTTTGGTCATTTTCACCAAATAACATGCAGAGCGCACTGCACGCAGCACCACCTGCTTCAGAATTTCTCCGTTGGAGTTGAGCACCCCAAAGTATTTGTTGATGTTTCTTATTATTCTTGTCACGACGTGTAAATTTTCCATATGACCCTTGAGATTACTTCCCCCTACAAAATTGTATGGCACACTTTTTGTGTTAATCCACTAATTTACACGTTTTGCCAAAAAGTCACTTGATGCTCTCAATATTGAAATCATTTCAACTGTGGTGGCCGCCCGTTTCAAGAACAGTACTGACCAATATAAGAGAAAACATATATATACACTTTGTACCCACAGCTTTCATTGGAAAACCAAATATATTCCATTCAACAAGCTCCGAAAGTTCACATGAATATCTCACACTTATCTTTAATAGAAGTTCAAACCTCTCGAAATTCAAAGCGAGTAGTAGGTGTGTTTATACCCCGCTCTCAAAAGTCAAGACAGATATAGACAATTGGAATAATCCATTCATGGTTCAATATTAAAAGCCGACGGATTAAGGCAGTTGCAACACTTAACATATAAAATTGGGCTCTTACAAATTGGGATCAAAATATCTCCAGAGGTTTGATAATATATCGTATTTCAAACATCGATATCTAATCGATCAACTTAAAATATGCTACAGATGTATGCGTTGAAAACGATCAATATCGTAAATATCGAGCTACTTCGATCAATCTTAGAGAAAGTTAAAAGTATTTTGCGCCAGAATAACGATCCAGTGTCTCAAGCATGTATATATCAAAAAGAGGCCAATATTGGAAGTCAGTGGAAACTATCTTTACAGAACTACCATGTACGTTCCTCGTAGTTTGAACATTGACGCCATGCGAGACCCTTCAACAGACGTACGTGTAGCTTCTTGTACCATCTGGCTCAAATACAAACCATACCGGTGATTACTTCTCGTTAAAAGCTTAACCCAGCATATTGACCATAGTGGTGTATAGAGAGTGTAATATGATGTGGAGTTTATTAGCCATATTAACTACAACTATAACAGATCGATGGTTGAACAATTGAAAAAGAAAATGTATACGCATGTTGTCAATTCATCAAATTTCCCGAGTCTTCAGCCTTAATAAACAATTTCTGAAAAACAAAATATCGAAAAATTGATCCATGTGATATGGCTCATTTTGATTGGTTAATATTTTGAGAAGAACTTGTTAGTAACGATTAAAGAATGCCGCGATGGGTATGAGGCTCATTTCTGTGCCTTAATTTTTAATTTTCTCATCAAAATTGAAAAAAAATCAAAATATTCGTCTATTATTATGCCTGTATGTTGTTTGAACAAGTCGGGATGTATATATTCCACCCCAAAAAGATATACGGAATAAAAGATGAGACTTGTATATATCTGTGATACTCTTGTTACTTTGAAATTTCATACATACATGTGTTTGTCAAAAATGAATCAAATTTACCATTAAATTCATTTAAAAATCAAAAAATCAGATTAGATCCGAGGAGGCATACGATGAGACTCATCATGTAGGCTTTCATCGATCGAGGCAGGGAGACGCGGTGCATCCAAGGAACGATTCAGGCCGATCAACGCTTGATCACTACGAGATATACGCTGCAATATCCGTAAAGAACAATTTGACAAGAGCTTCTTTTTTGCTTCTTTAATTGATGACAACGTTCTAATCAATATTTGGCTTTTTCTCTTCAGAAATAATACACATTTTGGAGGACAATTGGCTATTAATTGAGTACTCTTTAATTTCCGCTCACACAAATTCCAACTTCGGTGTCAATAATTATAAATTTATCTTCGTACTTTAAGAATCAGTTATTCCTATGATTAGCTTGTAAACTTTCGGTACAGAATATTCATCATGATTCATCAGGTATATAGTCATGCGTTTATCGCTCTTTCACATTATCTACTAAAGTGGTACTTTTATTAGTTTGATCATGATGAAAGCTATAGACTTCCAAATTCGAATTAGATCTTTTTTTCTAAATTTACAACACATGTGTATCATATTCGATCTACACAGAACTCCGCCTTACTGATGAAACTACTAGAAATGATGTTAAGATAGCTATTATATATTTCAAATCATGTTATAGCTTAATTGTGTTTCAAAGTGTACTTTGTACACCATATGCTATTGCTGTTGTGAGCAAAAAATCTTCGGTTAAGCTGTCCTCAATGAATTATCAATCAATGTTCATTAAGAAGTGAATTACCGATCGAAAAAAAATTGAGCTGGCTATTTTTCTCCATGCAAACTTCTTTGTTCGAACTTCGAACGTCCCCATTTATATTGATATAGGCCAGTCCCGCTAAACATTTTTTTTCGCTCTCACAATTACCGGCCTGCTTGTATTTTGAATACCGACTTTATCACATCAATAAGGGTACAAAATATATACAATTGACGGTACAAATTAATACAATTGACCCACGATCCACGTACTTCAATCATTTGTTGTTAACAAAGAGTACCTAAATTTAGAAATTTAGATATTTCAATGTAAAGTATTGAATCAATTGATATAATTGATAGGACCAATTGTTGAAGATCATTAATGGATGAGAGATTACATGCATGCACATAAAGCCCGTGCCGCTTATATGTACGTACTACGGCCCAAATTGTAAATTTACATGTTTACTCGGCTAACTTGCCGAGCTATCATTTGCGCACACTGACTGGTGCGACAGGTCGATGTATACAGCTCCTTGTTCTACATGCATATACTTGAGAGAACATATTTCAAACTGTCTACCTAGACCAATTGTTTGCAATTGTAACGTTGTATAGTTTTGAGTATAGATAACACGTATCATGATTGGAAATCGAAGCTTTCTCTAGCCCAAATTGCAATCACACATGCATGCAAGCTAGACAACATTTAAAATGTGCGAATACGGTGTACCGGTATATATATAGATTTAAATCACCTTGATTAATGCAGATAATTCGATAAAAATATATATCAAATTAATTTTCAAAAAGTAGGACACTTTTGCACTAAATCTATCAACAAATTGAAGAATAAGATAAAAAGTAAAGAACTTAGAAGTAAAACGACATGAGTTTCAATAAAAGTATTTAGGTTTTTAACCTTTCATTAGATTTACCGTTACTGGAATTTTTATATATATAGTTTGAATGAAAATTTTTCTAGTAAAACAAAAAGCAAAATTAACATAAAAAAAAATCTAGTTTTACTTTATTCGCTTTACTTTCCTTGATTACTAAGTTTCATTTTCATTTCCTTATATATATGGGATTCAAAAAAAAGAATAAAAAATGACAGCATATTTATACCAAAGTCCTACATCCTATTCTCCATGGATTTCATCTCCTACTAATTTTCTTCCCATGCAAATAAATTTATCATTGCAATTGACAAGTTTAACATTTTATTTTCTCACTTTACCGTTTCCTCCCGATCCATAAGTGTATAATTTTCCGTTTAGCCTGAGTTCATCTGAGTTTATCTTAATTTACCTAAATTTCATTTTAGCATATATTATATATATCAAATTTGAAATTTTATTTTATCAATATCCCTCTTTCCCTTCTATCATTTAATTATCTCTAGTATCGACTTACTATTTTCCTTTTATCATTTATATATATATATCAATTTACCATTTTTTCAGTTTAACACTTGTGATAGCTTACATATCATTTTATTATTTTTTTTTTGGTGAAAAAAAGTATATACATGTGTTCAATTTGTATATAGTTAATTATATATACATATAAACACGTGCAAAAAAATAGTATAGAAACTTTTATCAATTATACCCAGACAATATTGATTCGTCGAGAGCCGGAAAAGGATCTATAGATATATATAAGCTTAATTTTCTTTTTAATATTATGAAAATTTGATAATTAAATTAAATTTTGATTTAAAATACATGTATATATATGTGTGTGTAGTAAGTTGTAATCAATTAATTATAAAACAAAACAAAACAAAAATAAATTTAAAATAAAGAAAAATTTAGGAAAAACTTCAAAAAAGTAAATTCATTATATATAATTTGAATATTGAATGAAGTTTCACTAGTTCTTTATATTGGCGCTAAATTATAGCCTGCACTTGCCACTAAATATATAGGTTAAGAAAGCTGGAACTATTCAACTATATAACTTAACACAGTTAAAAACAGCTATATCTAATAACTTATATAATCCTTTAGATTTGTTGTTGGAATATGAGTGTTATTCTGTGATGTAACTGATGTTGAGTAGCACTGGATTTACAGAATTGGGCTAGTGCTGTCTGCCAAATTTTAGACACGTGTAAACTGTACCTGAGAAATAATCGCGTGCTTGTTTGTAAAGAGGTATGATATTGCTGTTGAGTTGTCAATGGATTTTCCCGAAGGGGATATGAGAGGTCCATCCAGAATTCAATATAGGAAAGGATACAAAAGAAAATTGATCAAGCTTACAGCACAGAACAACTAGACAGGATGCCAACAACGATCCAAGATGATTTATTTGTTTTAGATTTTTGATTTAATTTAACTTGATTTATTTTATGAATATTCTCACATTTCTTACTTAAAAGTTAACTTTAATTTAAAAAAGTTGAAGATAAATTTTAAATTATATACGTAAAGGAATAGGAAATTTATATTTTGAAAATGTTGTGATTATATATATATAATTGACCGGAGGCTAGCTTGTACAAATGAAAATTAGGTTTTGAAGTCAAGCTATATTGACACAACCATTTTAGACATCAAACATAACCTTATCTAGCATGTTCAAGGTTCTTAATTTCAGAAAATACAAAAAAAGCTCGAACCCAGGAAAGTTACGTGAGTACAACATAGAATCAAAGAGAAGACAAGCTGCAAGAAAAAAAGAGAGAAAACAACAACAAAAAGAGTCACCAGAACAAACACAACCACAACAGCCAGACAATAAAAAACAAAAAAGAGTATGTGGTATAAAAGATCTGATCAATGAATCTGAATCCAGCAACACAAAAATAGATGAACTTGCTGCTAAAGTTCCCGTTATTCCAGCTTAGAAGTGGGTATACCAGGCATGAGCTTGTCTGAGTGGAAAATGTTTAGTCAGCAAATAATTTTTTTTTAACCTCTAACATTTCAATTTTTTATTTAAACTACAAAATCAATAAATTACCATACGAAATCGTTTGGTATTCCAATAGAGAAGTACAAAAGTATATACATATATGTCATAAATGATACAAATGATATATTTTTTTTTTGTTTTTAATTTTACCTAATTAACTTCAGATATTTGCAAGGGGGAAACATGGGTTAAATATAAAGAAAACAAAATTGTTTTCCTTTTAAAGAGGCTTAATTTATAATAATGGAATAATAAATTGGTGAAAGAAGCTAGACAAGTTTCTTCTGACTTCACCATTGCTTTTACTGTTCTAATGTGATCGACGTTTGGTGGAATGGAAACATGAAAAAAGAGGGCTTAAGGATTGTAATTTGCTGTGAGTTGATCTTTGCAGTAAAAACTCAATTTAATTTCAAAATTTTAGAAAAATCCAAAAAATAATTGATACGTGTACATACATCATATTTTTTGAATATATAATCCGATCCCTTCGATCTCTGACCCTCAAGAGTCAAAATGGGGAATTTGAGAACATCTATAAAGTTAAGCAAATTGGATGAAAAAAAAAATATAAAAAAATGTTAAAATTTAATTAACTAATTTTAGAGATCACCAGGGATCTGAAACTCATCAAATTGAAGTAAATTCTACCTTTGTACATCAAACTTCAAACAGTACCTTTCTGGAAAATAACGGCTCTTTCAAGTGATCCACCATGGCTGGGGATTCAGGGGAATACCAGTCTGATAGGTTATAGATATAGAAGCAACATATGTTTCTGTATATAGATATCTGTTCGATACGAATTGCATGTATAATATTTAAATTTAGGTATATAGTAGTATAGAGCCGGTTGTATATAAGAAAAATAAAGATGCAAGCAAGGAAATACACAAAAAAATAATTGAAATTCATCAATCAAAGATCAAGAAACACAAGCGAAAGAAATTACTAGAAAAAAGCACATAAACTTCATCAAAATATAACACAAATTTTAGAAAAAAATTGGAAAACAAAGAAACAAAAATGGCACATGGTTGGGAATATAATTAAGACAGTAGCAAATGAAAACAATTGAAAACAAGAAGCTTGAAGTCAGCTTACCAAAAAGTCAATCAACGTGCAAATAAAAGCAGATGGAGGAATCATACACAAATTGAGACTAAATCTCAAAAAACAAGAGAAGATTCCAGCAAAGGATACAACAATTAACTGACACTAAAATCAATCAACCAAAACCTCCTCAAAAATCTTACTGGTAACACTCAAAGGCAATTTCTCAAAAGCAACACCACCAACAGACAACTGATACCAAGGTAACTTAGCTCTAATGATACACTTATTCAAAGTTGTTGGAATCTCAGGCAACAACAACTTAACTCCACCTATTCCCGAAACCGATCCTTGATGAACACTACCGAGACCTGTGGTTGATAGCGTGGCTGTGCCAACACTAGACGATCTAGTATGACCTTGATGCACTGACTTTGAAATCTTAGTGTTGATGACTCCAACACTAGATGAACGACTATGTCCCTGTCCTTGATGATGATGACCTGCATTACCAACAGTTGATAAAGTGGAAGTGGGTATCACACCAACACTAACTGACCGTCCATGACCACGACGACGAGTTGGAGCCTTACCGATCAAACCAAACTCATCGAGTCCAATGTTTTCAACGCCGACAACTTCCAAAATAAAGGTTTTCAAACCTGAACCATAGGCATTAACAGCAACTGACCCAGAACTTCCATTCGATGATGATCTACTGCTACCACTTGATGACGAGCCACTAGATCCAAAGATAGCAAGACTACCAAAATCAAAACATCTTCTCTCTATCAATCCACCAAAACAACTGACTCTCAAACATAACTCATCCAAGTTATTCAATTTCGAGATGATGTACCGTTGCAAGAAATGCGATGGTGTGGTTGATCTCAGTTTCTCCAAGTTCAAAGTCAACGATCTTAAACTTGGAGGGAAATCATCTTTAATATGGGACGCATAGATTTGTAATGACAAGTTTTCGATTTTTGTAGGTAGGTTCGATAACGTGTATTGTGGGATGGATGCTGGCGTAGATGAGGAGGAGGTGGTGGTGTGCGATGGCGTGGATATTGGTTGTTTGATGTTGGTTGCTGCTGATGGGTTAGGGTATGTCGTGCCCAGAATTGGGTTGATGCTTGGTAAGTGACGGATATCAACTTTGAAGTTCTTCAAGTTGGTTAAGTTTTTAAAGGAGACTAAGTTGATTGGATATGGCTTGTTTTTATGCTGTTGATGATGACTTGGCTGATGTTTCAATTGGGACTGCTGTTTGTCTTTCTGCTGTTGAGATTGTGATGAATATGGATATGGAACAGCAGAAGAAGGATAACGGACAGCTGAGTTAGGATAGGCATAAGCTGAGGTAGAGTTTTGAGAACTTGAACGACGATGACTATGATACTTATCGAATGAACCTTGTTGTTTCAAAGTGAGACCAGCTGGAGTCTGAGGTGGCGAACTGACCGTGTTTGTCATTGACAGTAACTCTGATGTGATCGTGGCATTGTTTGTACTGTTTTGACGACGATGTTGTTGTGTTGGAGTCTGTTGTGAGAATTGATTATCATTGCTCTTTGGCTTCAATGGAGTTGATGGCGTGGAAAATAAAGGTAACGTAGGAGAAGGTGGTTCAGATTGAGAAGGAGCTGGTCTAGGCATAGGAATAGACGTACTAACAATCTGTTGAGATTGAGCTCTAGCATGACGGAACTGTTGTCTTTCCATCTTCAACATCAGCGATTTTCTTTTCTTCATCTCTTGTTGTTCAAATTCCATCTCCAATTCTTGTTCATGTTCCATTTCCAACTGATACAATAACATTTCTTCACCAGTTGGACTTCTAGAATCACCAAACAGTAATTCGAAATCCAAGACACCAGAGGGCAAAGAACTGACAAAACTTTGTATTTCTTGAACTGGTGGTAACTGTTCCCATTTCAACCAATTGACTAGCACTTTCACTTCACTTAATGAGTTCAGACTTGGAGAATTCTCTAACACTGGCAAAATACATGATCTTTTCGTAGTTATGATTTCCAATCTGGTTAATGAATGTGGCAAACGGATGTACTTCCACTTAATTGTACAGTTTTTCAAACGTAAGTCAAACAACGACTCAGGCAAATTGTCAAAGAACGCCTTGGTTAACTTAGTCAATGAGATATCCAAATGTTGCAAATTAGTCAAATTGTCAAATGAGATATTGAAAGGCGAAGGAGAATAACCTGGTTCTGCTCTGGTCAACTTATCAAAATGAACAGTTTCCAAACGATACAGCTCAGAATTGTACAACAACACCTGTAAATTCGTACAACTATCAACAAACTCAATCGACTCATTGGTTTCATCCAGATAACAATAACTCAAATTTGTAATTAACGGTTTCACAGAAGCTAAATGTTGTCTATGCTTATGCTCTCTTGAAAACTTCTTGATCAAAGTTGGTCTCTTTGGGGTATAGTCACGATAACAAGAATGTCTGATTTCCACTTTGGTATGGACGTTGTTTTGGAAATTGTGGAGGTATTGAAGGAGATGTGGCGGTAATGATTGATCGTAGTCCAAGTCTAGCACTAGTTTTCGACAGACATCAAGCGATGTTCCATGGAGGTTAAGCCAATGGATTATCTCTTCACAGTTGGTGTCAGATAGTGGAAGTGGCAATGGTAGTGATGTTGATGATGTTAAAGGCGAGTTCTTACCCGAGGCTGAAGCTGAAGCAGATGCCGAGCCCGACGATGAGCCAGGACCAGAGATGGCAAGCCCTGAACTTGAATTGGTTGCGGTTGATGCAATAGCTTGTTTTTGGGAGTTTTTGTCAACTAAGATGTAAATGTAGTGTAAGTTAGGAAACTTGTCGAACTTCAAACCGTAAGGAAACTTCAAAAAAATCAAATGACTGATATACGAACCATATTCAAAATGTTCAGGAATGATGTGGAAATCCATTGGAGGTTTCAAGAAGTAAAACAGAAATGCAATCTCATTGAAACATTCATTCAGAAATAAAACAAATCCGTCGTTATAGTCAAGGTAAAAAGTAGGTGAACAGTCAATCAACGTAAGTTTTTTGGCCTTAACGTTAGCATCAGTTAGGAATTCAAACAACGTCTTAAGATGATCAGGAGCGATGCAGTTCATATCTATTGGGATGGACTCCTTTTCAGAACCAGACTCAATACGTAGTTGACAATCATTGTTACAGTTGAATGTTGAGTCTTGGAAAAGTTGAATCAATATTTGGTCCAGCTGAATATTATAATGAATCAATTGAATGATTTCTGGCAATGATAAATTGACCAATATGACATCTTTGAAAATTTGATACACTATACTCATAGGTAGTTCCACAGAGCTGATAATTTGGAAAAATTGGTCTTCTGATTCAGTCTTGAAGAACGCATGATCACTTATAGATGGAGCCAATGGGATTGTTGATTGTTGATGAGATAACAGTTTCCCCTTGCCGCTTAAACTACCATAATTGACAACACCAGAAGTCAACAGTTCTGAATCCAGCAGGAACTGATTGGTTGACCAAGATTGGGTCTGTGGTGTATCTGGTGATGAGGTAGTTGTGTTTTCGTTGACTGAGAATTCGTATTCTGAACCAATACTGGATTCCGAATCATTGGAAACTTGCTTTGACCTTGTTGTCGGGACACGTTGATGGGTGAATCTGTTGTTGTTATTGTTGGTATTGGGGTTGGCATGCTTTGACAAGATTTCCTGTTCATAGTCGGTCATGAATGATTCCTTTTTTCGTTGAGTATGGTTCAGACTCTTGACTTTGGGTTTGGATTTGAACTTGAGGGCATTCTTTAGTTTGTTCATTGTTGATATTTGTAAATGCTGTAATGTGAATTGTTATGATGAGAACTTTGGTTAATCAAAGTAGCTATTCAATATTGCTGATGTTGTAGTTGATATAGTTGAAAAAGGTGTTTCGAAGGACGAAAACGAGATCAAAAGTTGATCAGATTGGATCAAAAGTAAAATCAAGCTCTCTCTCGAGTGTGTCACAGTAGTTGACAAAGATGTGATGTAGATGAGCTAAAACTGTTGGATAAGCCTTCAAAGAGAAGAAAACGAAGAGGGATAGATTGGAAAAGATGAACTGATCTGGACCTGAAGAAGTGAAGAACAGGTGAAATGGCTGGGATATGATGATTGATGTCTACAGACACATTTCTTCATTCCAGTGCAACATAGCTGCTTGTGGGTGATGTAACTGAACTGAATCTATTTTTAATACCATCATATTATTATTGTACCTTATACCGTTTGTGGTTAGTTAGTTTATTCAGATGCAACGAAAAAGAATAAAGTTCAAAGCAATGAAACAACCCCTTTCAAAAAAAGAAGACGCACTAAATTCGAAAAAGGTGCACTAACCAGATTCGGTGGGAATTAATCTTTTTTATAAGAGGCTGGTTCTTGGTGTTCTTACTGGATTATGGGTGGGCGGACCGCCACGGCTGAGTCACTGCGCCCGAGTGCGAAAAACTGCAGATTGATGAAAAATGCTAGGCGAAATCCAATCATCAAGCTGCAGTTTTATCACCATACAAAAGAGTAGTTATCTATGGGACCCGAAGTTTCCACTAACAAATTACTTTGCATGAGTGGAAATTGGACAAAACATATGTAAAGTGTGAAGTTTTCAAATTAACTTGGTTATATCTTCAAGTTTTCCAGGTCAGAATCACTAATGAAAAACTTCGAGAATAAGTTGAAAATATATGCTGAACATGTCGATGGTTTGACAATATTAAAGTTGGCTCAAAAGTCTGGTAAACCTCCATTGACTGTGATTTTTCAAAATAAGGAAGACTCCAATAGCTACAATCTTTTGAATACCGTTCAAGCAGAACATGTTGTCCTCAAATTTTCTTTGAAAGATTACTCTCCTCGAAATGAAAAAATCAAATTTCTTGATCTCACGATTCATACTACACTTCTGGCAAAGATTCCTTCTTCAACATTGATGTTATTTCAGAGTCGGGGCTCGTCTTGAAATATTTAAACGGACCCGCTGCCCTCTTTATAAAGAAGAACGCTTATACAACCACCCCACTTGCGTGAATGATAGGTTCTTTCTCAGGTTTGCGCATTACATGGAACAATGGATATACGATAATTATTGGTTGACACATAGATCATTGAAGTATGACTACTCTCACCGCTACAACTATTTGCATCAACCATTTTTCTATATTGAATATTAAGGACTACTAAACCTCCGTGGTTTGTATTTATAATTGATAACTTTTAACAAAATTCAATTCTAAAAATTGATATAAGCTCGACGCGTCGAATGAAAATGCCGTCATAAGTGCGCGTCGATGGAATTTTTTACCCGACATGAGTGGTCCGGAGATCGGGTAACTAACGGATTCGATCCGCTTTAACGAGCTTCTTATCAGAAATAACTAGCTCTCCACAGTTGTCTGATGCATATATATTCCAGCACATCTCCACATCCTCCTATATCCAAATTATTTTCTGATGACCGTCTTTCACATTCCAACTCAGTAGTATTTATCGATTATTGCCATTCGAAAAGGCTCAAACACAAGGGACGAAAATTTGCAATTAATCTCTCAGTCATCATGAGATCACAAACTACTCTTTTGATAATTGCTTCATTGTTGGCAACATTCTTCACATACGATCATTTTGTCAACCTATATTCGTCTTTGCAATCTTTAAAGTTACCATCTTGGACAAGTGCCACAATCCCTGAGTTTTCTCTCACCCAATTGCTCATTCAAAAAGCTGAAGTTCAAAATGAATCCCAACACAAACAAGCTGAAGAACTATGTCCATTAGTTCCATACCATCATTCATCAAAATACCCAGAAAACAAGCCACTTTTGGACAAGATCTTACATTCATCGAAATTCCGCCAAGCCAGTGTTCGTAAGTTACAAGGAGCTGTGCAAATTCCAACTGAGACGCATGATGATGACCCAAAGACAATTGAAGAAGACCCAGAATACTGGTCAAAATTCTCAAAATTTGAGGCATACCTAAACAAGACATTTCCAACTTTCCACACACATCCTAACATCACACTACACAAAGTCAACTACCATGGATTGGTTTATATTTGGACAGGTTCCAATTCGACTTTAAAGCCAATTGTGTTGATGGCTCACCAGGATGTCGTTCCTGTTCCAGCCTCATCAAGACATCTTTGGGAACATGATCCATGGACGGCAGACTATGATGGAGTTTATATGTACGGAAGAGGTGTTGCTGATTGTAAGAACATGTTGATTGGTGAGATTGAAGCTGCTGAAGAACTAATTTTGTCCGGTTTCCAACCTCAAAGAACCATTGTTTTCTCGTTCGGGTTTGATGAAGAAGTGAGTGGAAAAAGAAATCAAAATGCTAAGTTTTTGGAAGAGCTGTATGGTAAAGATGGCGTTGTTGGAGTCTTTGATGAAGGTGGTGTTTCATTGTTGGATATCGGCGGATCTCAAGTTGCTATTCCTGGAACTGGTGAGAAAGGATATGTCGATTTGAAGATCAAGTTGGACTTCAAAGGTGGCCATTCTTCAACTCCTCCAGAGCATACCGCCATTGGATTGATTGGAAAAGTGATTGTTGAGATTGAAGAGCATGAGTTTGAAAGTTATTTCACTGAGGTGAATCCTACTTATTGGCAATACGTTTGTCTTGCTGAGCATTCTGTTGATTTGGATGAGGCTTTGAAGAAAGACATTTTGACCTCTCAATTTGATCCAGAGGCAAACAAAAGAGTTAGAGAGTTCATTAAAAGTGATAGAAAGACTAGATACGGTGTTATGACAACCCAAGCTTTGGATTTGATTGACGGTGGTTCGAAAACCAATGCCTTGCCTGAATTTGTTGAATTGACGATCAACAATCGTGTCATCATTGAAGAAAGTCTAGAAGACGTTAAGCAGAAATACATTCAAGATGTTTTGAAAGTTGCCAATAAGTTCAACATTGGTGTGAACTATGTTTCTGACAAAGGTGAGAAGGAAATCATCAAAACACCTGAAGTCGGTGATGATAAAGACACCGAAGATTATCAAGGAGAATTCACGATTGAAATTTTGAACTACGGTCCAGTGGCACCTTTGACTCCAACTAATGATACTCAATGGTCAATATTTGCAGGTACGATAAGACACGTTTATGAAGAACTAGTTTGGCCTGAAAAGTACCTTACTTCGTCTATTGAATCCAACTCTGACTCTAGTCATGATCAAGACAACAACAAACCATCAATTGTGGTTTCACCAGGTTTGGGTTCCGGAAACACAGACACTAAACTATACTGGAATCTAACTAACCATATTTACAGATACAGACCTGGAGAAATTTCATCAGTTAATTCGAATGCTCATGGTATCAATGAATACATTAAGTTTGATTCTCATTTACAAATCATTGTGTTTATTATTGAGTTAATCAATGGATTTGAAGAATTTGATGAGTTTGCCTAAATCATCTGAACATGGACATGTTGACTTATTTGACACATTTATACAGTGACTTTTTTCGATATTGTTTTGTATTATAAATTTTTGAATACATGGGGTATTTACATTAGATTTGAAATAAATGTGTGTGCAGTATACGCGGAAATAAATTAAGAATCTCTAGACTCTGAAATTTGAATCTCAAGTGCCGCGGACCGCCGCTCGCTCGATCGAACTTTTGTAATTTTAAATTTGCAGAACTTGATCAGATTGGCTAGATAGATATAAGTTGGCTTATGGGGACTGGCTTGAATATCCCAATCAAACAAATACGCGTGTTTAGAACTCACCATGAAGACGAATAGAATGACAAATAGTTCTATCTTCATTCAAAATGTTCATTTCTTCTTTTCAAAACTGGAATTCAGCATATTAACAAGATGTCAGACAACACAACATACAAAGTTCAATTAGAGAACGTTTCGTCATCACCAGAGCTTAACAATGGTTGGCTTTTCTACATTTGCAAAGACCTTCCGCCTGAGTTGAAAGAGTTGATATTGGCATATGCTGTGGTTTACGTCAGTCAAGAAAGAAAATGGAGACTTGGTGATACTTTGAAAAGAACTGTTCCTCAAGAATTTGAGCTTTTCATTTGGACCCTTCATTTGTTTCGTCAAAGGCCAGTACTGAAGGTGGAATCCTTTTATCGATATTACTCTAGAAATCCAGGACGTGGCTTACCCGATGTGAAGAGTTATTTTGAACTCATTCCACAAGTGATTCTTCAAATGGACATGACCACGAACAGTGCTCAAAAGAGAATCTTTCAGACTTGTGACTTCACTATGTTATCGTTTACTTTTAGTCTATCGAAGGTTTATCAGAAGTTTCTCAAATCATTGATTCAATTGGGTCCAAAACAAATTACAGCAAAATTGTGGTATTCAGATCCATCTTGGAAATTGGACGATCTCATGTCCCCAATGCTGACTTCAATAACATACCTTTCCCGTCACGCTACTGATCTCAATGCTAAATTGAATCTTTTCAAGAAATTACAGGATGTTCAAGTTTTTGGGTTTCATTCCAGCTTTGATCTAACACAAATTAGACCAGTTTGTCAATCGTCTACAATTAAGATGATTGGCTTACATTCCGATTGCATGGAAGCTTTAACCCTTTCTAAAGAATCACGGTCGATGTTGAAGAAGTTCGAAAATAAACTGAAACTTTACGCTAAATATGTGGAAGGTTTGCCGACTTTGATGGTGGCAAGAAAGACACGGGAACCCGAGGTTGCAGTTTTTCGAAACTTGGACCACCCTGATTCTATTTCCGACGTCGATGTGAAACATGTTGTCTTTACATTTCCTCTAAGAAACTTCTGTTTTAGAAATGACAAGATTAAATTCCTTGATCTTACAGGTGGTTCTTATTCAGGAGCAAACTTCAAAGGACTAACAGCTCTTAAAAGTCTATCGGTGGGTTTTCAGACAGATATGGGTGAAGGGATATATTTCAAAAGCTCCAATAGAAATGTTGGTATTGACTGTAACTCGATAGAAACTCTACCAAATACACTAAAGGCTTTGGATTTGACCGGTGCCCTTATAAAATTTCCCACCACAGAATTGAAACGAAAATCTGACTACCATTTACCTGAAACTATTGAATACCTGAAATGCTCTCCCGATCAATTGTCACTTTTCAGTATAGCATCTACGAAAAACGTTCGAAGCCTTACCCTTTCCATTACTGAGCCCATCAATGAATCTGACCTTTGCTGGAATTACCTGCCAGATAACCTCACTCATCTCTATTTGGATGGTTCGATCGAACAGAATATTATGTTGCAATCCCAGAAAGAGCGTCCTCAAATGCATCCTCCTAAGTTGGGAGGAATCACGATACCCGAGAGAATCAATTCCCATATTGCTTTGATCATGGATAGCCTGCACATTGATAGTGGATTGAGAGGACATTTTTTCAATCTCAATTATGTTACCATCAACTATAAGGAAGAAGAGTTTTATACATTCCCTTACAATAATCCATCTCCTGGCCACCAATATTTATTCTTCAATATCATTGTTCTTTCAAGTTCTGCTCATATTGATGTTTTTGAAATGCGTAATAAGTACCGTCTTATTCCAGAAAAAGACTCTCTTAATGAATTCTATGAATGCGCTGACGGTGGCCGTATATTCATTCTCAATAGATCTTTTGGAAGGGATGTTCCATGTATGGGTCAATGGATAAAACATGATCACTAACCCAGCTGCTACTAGACGGTATATTGCATTTAACCATATATATCTGTTGCGCCATGATTACTCACGAGTCATGATTTATGCACACTTTAATAGCAAATTATATATATACAGAGTTAATATCAAATTGGTCACGCAAAGCGGCACTAGCTTGTATAAAGAATTATAACTTATATATCTCATCTCCAGATCAGCTGTAGTTGATTATACATATATAGAGCTTGCATGCATATTTAATTTCATTAATTTTAATTCCGAATTAATATAAGTTAGTATTGCATGATCAAATTTATATAGTATAACATTATACATCCACTCTGATTATATTCTAACAAATATATATATACACATATATATAATCTGCGGTTTATTATATAAGCTTAGTCCCATAACGTAATCAAATTCTTAAAGGTACAGCCATGAGCAAAATAATTAAGCGACGTTCCCTTCAAGGTTCTTCACGGACTCCCTTCCTGGCCGACTCGTTTTGTAACCAACAATTATCTGTCAAGTTGTTCTCGTATTTAGGAAAACTGTGAAATATTTTTTGAACACCAGAACGAACTGATAATGGATCATATAAGTCGTCATCGCAGCCTAAATCACATAGTATTTCTTCATGAGCAGAATCCGAAATAACATTGATTTTGAAGCTAAGAGTCGCGTCGGTCATGAGCAAAGTATGATTTAGGGAAAATTTGATTGTTCTCATCGTAGTTGATGGTGAAGTACTTGGAATGAAAATAGTATACGTGATTCGTCTCTTCATCCACAAATTTCAGGTCATCCAATACCCAATCAAACGTGAAATTGGCTCGCTCAGGGATAGTCATTCCTCCCACCTTAAGTGGACTCTCAGCAGGACGCGTTATTTGTGAGTCCAGAAAAACTTTTCATAGTTGACCTTCGAAGAAAAGATAACGAAGGTTATTTGGGAGGCGATCCCAACAAGGGTGAGTTTCAGTTATCACGTCACCAATGGAAAGGGTCAGGCTCCGAACATTGTTTGTTGACTCTATACTGAAACATTTCAATTGATTTGGGGTGCATTGCAAAAATTGAATAGTTTTCGGTAACTAATAATTGGTTTCTGCAATGGCTTCGGTGGTTGAAAAGTTGATAACAGCACTTCTCAGATTCAACGCTCTTATACCAACTGGCAATGTTTCAATGGATTTCAATTTATATGGACAATTCTGCTGTATTCGGTATCACCCAGCCAACGGTGGTGAAGCTTCATATGAATTTTTGAACCCACTGACAGGCTTAATAATGGTGTTAATCCGTCGAACCTTGTACCCTCGTATGAAGAGCCTGTGAGTTCCAGAAATTTGATCTTGTTGTTTTGAGGAGCATAATTTCTCACAGGAAATGTGATGGTAAGATGATCAGCTTGAACAGTATAAAAAATATCAGAGATGGACTCTTGTTCATCTTGAAAATTTGCATTAAATGGAATTTTACCACTTTTTTGAGCTAGTTTCAATGCGTCCAAACCATTGACGCATTTACTATGAATTTTCAACTTGTTCTCAAACTTTTTTATCAGTGATATCCTGATTCCCTGGAACAATCGGAGTTGAGAGAATTGAAGCATTTGATTCCACTTACCACTGCACACGTCGGATGGGATAATTTTTCCCTCATATAACCAAACCTGTCGGCAAATATCCTCTTTGGGTTCATCTGAGACAACTCCGAAATAAATTTATGAATCTACCCATAACCCTCCAACACCCTATAATCAAATCTTAGTTCTTTGAAATCATTGCCTTGAAACATTGACTTTCGGGAACTTTGTATGACAATTTCCATCTTTAGGACCACCGGTGAAATAAGTCGAAACCAACATCTTGCACATGCTCTCGGTTTTTTGTGCCACGTTTTTGTGGCTTCAACTT
Source organism: Ambrosiozyma monospora (assembly GCA_001599995.1). Lineage (NCBI taxonomy): Eukaryota > Fungi > Ascomycota > Pichiomycetes > Pichiales > Pichiaceae > Ambrosiozyma > Ambrosiozyma monospora. Next base: position 351,035 of record BCIP01000018.1, read on the forward strand.
CAATTATCAATTTTGGCTTTTGAGAAAGAAAACAAAGAGCCCAGTTAAAAAAAGTCAAAGTCTTGACGAATGGATTTCTTCAGAGGATCACCAAGTTTCCATTTTCTTTCTTCACTGACATACACGACAGTATACGCCAAAATCAGCTCTATCAGCTCTATCAGCTCTGGTGGAAGGTCTTTGCAAATGCTGAGAAACATCAATTTTGTGGTGGATCCTTGTTTTCTTTTTTATAGCCAGATGGTGAAAATTGTGTGGTATTACAAGTTCTCCTAAATTGGTGTAGTTTGTAGGTCGTCATCAAATAACTTCGTGTCTCCCAGTATATATCTTTCACGGTTCACCGTTCAGTTTTTTGATTGATCGAGGCGTGATTAATTTCAACTTTTTACGCGTCTGGAGTACCCTTCCTAACTAACAATTTCACTTTGCCAAACTGCTCTTTCAGTTTTTATTTCTCAAACATACGAATCGACCTACAAATCTCTTCGTAATTGTATATTATGTGATAGATAATTAGCTGATCTTCATTTCATATCAATTTTTTCGAACAATATTGCTTCATTTAGTATACATCCGGGTTACAATATAGCAGTTTTTGGTCACCATAATAAAAAGGTTTAACCTTATCAGTTTGATCTTCATCAGTGAGTTCATCGTAGTACTTTAACCAACGATTGTCTGTGTAGTTATTGGAATTGGAAAATTTGTGAAAGAAGTTATCATTAAAAAAAGTGGGACGATTGAATAAACGTTTTCCGTTGCAAAGAGGGCAGTTGATACGATTGAATATTTCAAGACGAGCCGACTTCGAAACAATATTGATATTGAAGAACAGGTCTTCGCTGTGCGCATAATATGGATTAGGGAAAACCCAATTGATATCTGATTCATCATAATTGATGGTGTAATATAGGTTATTCGTCACCTCATCCAAAATTCGCAGATCATTCAACACCAAAGCAAACTTGAAATTGGCTTGTTCGGGAATAGTCATCCCTACCAGCTTCAGTGGATGGTCAGTAGCACGCTTTCTCTGAGAGTCAAGAAAAGCTTTCTTTGATATTTCACCCTCCAAATAGAGGTAATGAAGGTTATTAGAGAGGCGATCCCAACAAGGGTGAGTTTCAGTTATCACGTCACCAATGGAAAGGGTCAGGCTTCGAACATTGTTTGTTGACTCTAAAGTGAAACATTTCAATTGATCTGGGGTGCATTGAAGAAATTGAATAGTTTCTGGTAATGAATAACCGGTTTCTCTTATGGCCTCTGTAGTTGAAAAGTCGATAACAGCACTTCTCAGATTCAACTCTCTTATACCTCTTGGCAGTGTTTGAATGGCCTCCCAATGTATATGGACAATTTTGCGGCCTTCAGGATCCTCTGTCCAAGTATAACGATCCATACGTTTCTGTAAACCGACTGACAGACTTGATAAAGATGTTAATCCGTCGAACCTTGTACCCTCGTATGAAGAGCCTGTGAGTTCCAGATATTTGATTTTGTTGTTTTTAGGAGCATAATTTATCAGAGGAAAGGTAACAACAGCATGACCAGCTTGAACTGTATACAAAATATCGGAGATGTAGTCTTGTTCGTCTTGGAAAACAGCAGTTGCTGGAGGTTTACCAGTATTTTGAGCTAACTTCAATACTTCCCAACCCTTGACGCATTTAGCATAAAGATTCAGCTTGTTCTCAAATTTTTTCATCAGTGATCCTGATTCCTTGGAAAAGTTAAAGGGTATGTATGGTTGTGTATGCAAAGAAATATTTTTTATGCTTGAAGATTGAAGAAGCACTCGAATTTTTCTTAAATCAAAGTTGGGTTCAACATGATGGATCTCAATAAAACATAATTTCTTGAAGATATTCAAACTTTCACTCACATAAATAGCATCCTTGTAGTAACATGTTATTCCTGTCAGCACAGAAGATAGAGAACGATTTTCATAATTCGTTTTAGAAAACTTTTGAGCTATCAAACGCTTTGGGTGCATCTCAATCAATGACAAAATGAATCTATGAATACTCACGGCTGTCACCAAAAGCTTGTATTTGAATTTTAGTTCTACAAAGTCGCAAGTTTGAAATATTCTCTTTTGAGGACTTTGAGTTGACATTTCCATTGAAAGTACCACCTGAGGGAGAAGATGAAACCAACACATTGTGCATGCTGTCTCGTTTATTCGATAGTCATAGACAGCTTTGACGTCAACTTTCAATGCTGGTCGAAACAAATGAAGAGTCCAATTGAACAGCTGAAAGTCCTGAGGGGCATTTCTCTTCAAAGTATCACCGAGTTTCCATTTTCTTTCATCGCTGACGCAAACAACAGCATAAGCCAAAATCAACTCCTTCAGCTCAACTGGCAGGTCTTTGCAGATATCGTAGAGTTGAGTATTGTCAAACATTTGTTTTGGATAGTGTTGTTGTCGTAACTGAAAATGAAAGAAGAAAGCTGTTTGTCTTTGGTGTAGGATGTCATGGTCTGTACCAAACAGAACGCCACCGGACTCAGTTTGTGGCTAGTCAAACTTCATATGGTTAGCGCTGTTAGTCACTTAGTCTGTTAGGATTCAGCTTTGAGCTTGCTCTTTGAACTATGTAGTGATCAGGACATCTGTGACTTCTTTCTGTCTGAGTCCCCCCATCATGGGACCGGCTGTTACGTCGTCGATCTGAGAGAATTTGCACGGCTCTCTTCGGAAATCGGGCTGGATTGAAACCGAGTGAATGGCCTGCGAGAATTCCTTAAAGAAAGCTGGTTATTTCTGTGAACATCAAGCCATAATTGTCTTGTTTTCATATAGGTACAATTTTCAGTGTCAATACATTGGATATATTAGCTTAACTAAAATATTGAAAGGTGTTATGAACAAATAGGGTGAATGGTATTATGCTAGTTGTAACCTTAAGTCCCATACAATCCTTTAGTTTCGTAAGGCAGCGCAGGATCATGAGGGACTCCAGGACCAAACAAATTTCTAATCTGATTTCACTTCCCCAAACTTCGTACCATTTTTTGATTGCATGCAGCATTGAGCTAATGTATGGGAATCAAGTCTTCAACTAGCAAAATGCTTTCAATGACAAGTCATTTTTTATGGAATGTATTGATTGAATAATACAGTGATCTTTTTTAAATTGGCAATAAGAATATATTTTTAAGCAAATGATTTGAGATAAATAGCTTTTCTATAAAGATGACCACATGATTCGGAAAACTTCACCATGTATTTTCTTTGAAAACTAGGGAAGGGGACTAGAACGAGAGATAGTGAGAAATTATTGTAAACTTGGTTTATCTTTGCAAACCCCAAATAAATCCCATTTGATTATATGGATCATTGGGACTACAATTGACTTATAAACTGTTCTTAGTCTTCATTCGAGTAACTGAAACAAGTTCTGATCAGATATTGTCAAAAATAATTTGCTTGTTAAAACCTTGGGTCCCATACAAAACTCATTTTTTGTATAGTCTCATTGAGCCTTCGGTGACTCCGATGTTCTCCAATTTGACAATTTAAAATTTTGGGAAAGTACCGCGCAGCCACATTCCCTAACGAAATTCCCAAATATAGTTTCGATCTTCTTTTCTTCAACTTCATGTGTATTTAATTAAATATTGATCTTGTACATTAATCAACAAATATCTTCTCGATGTTATATTTTGCGATATATATATATAACTGGCTAATCTGTATAGATCTGATATAATATTGTTTCAAATCAATTAAGTATATACATCCTAATTTAGTAAATAAAGTAATAACTCATTCACCATAAATTCCAGCTATAGGTCACCGAAATAAAATGGTTTTGTTGTATAATCGGGTTGAACTTCTTTGAATTGATAACCGTCCCCCCTGTATTTATACCAACGATAACCGGCCGACCCATAACTAAACCAACAATAACCGGTCGACCCGTAACTGAACCAACGATAACCGGCCAACGACGAGGAATCGACTGTTCTTTTTGGGAAATGAGAAAAAGAACTTATCATTTAGAGAAGCAGGGTGATTGAAGAGACGTTCTTCATTATGCATAGGGCAGCCTATATGTTTGGATATTTCAAGACAAGCCGAATCCGACGCAATTATGATGTTGAAAAATAAATCCCACTCAGAGGTATAGTATGATTCCGGAAAGAAATAAGAATCATCTTCATCATAGTTGATAGTGAAATAGTCATGAGAGGGAGAAAAGTAATTAGAGAAACAGAACTTTCTTCCGGAAACTCCCAAACTACTCAACTCTAAAACAATGTTACACTTGGCACGTTCGGGGATAGTCATTCCTCCCAGCTAATATGGATGGGCATCAGCACGCTGTATATCAGGGTTCTCAGAAGCTTCCATTGATATCTCACCTTCCAAAAACAGGCAAGTCAACTTATTTGGGAGGTAGTCCCAGCATGTATCACTCTCAGTGATTATACCAGAAATAAACAGGGTAAGACTTCGAACAGTGTTTGTGGATTCTATACTGAAGAACTTCAATTGATCTCTCTTGCATTGAAAGATTTCAATGGTTTCAGGTAATGAATCACCTGATTCTATAACAGCACCTGACAAATTCAAATCTCTTTTACTTGGTGGTAATGTTCGAATGCACTCCCAATCTATATGGATATTTGGGTTGATGGATTCTTTCAGTTCATAATGGCCTTCAAAATCATATATTGCCATATATTTCTGTGCACCAACTGATAGACTTATCAAAGATGTCATTCGATTAAACCTTGTTCCTCTATATAAGCTGCCTGTGAGGTTAAGGAATCTGATTTTGTCATTTTGAGGAGCATGATTTCTCAGAGGAAAGGTAATCACAACATGCTGGGATTTAACTGAATGTAATATATCGGAGGTACAGTTTTGTTCATCTTGAAAAACAGTAATGAATGGGGTTCTACCAGTCTTATGAGCCAGTTTCAATATTGGCACGTTACCGTCAACATAATCACCATATATTCTTAACTTTTTTTCGAATTTTTTAATCAATGGGTCTGATTCTTTGAAAATTTGAAAGGCTTGTATGCATAAGTTTTCAAACAAATATTTTTGATGTTGGACGATTGAAGAAGTACTTGGATATCTCTTAAGTCAAAGTTGGGTTCAACATCAACAATCTCAATTTCACTTAATTTCTTATAATATTTAAATTTCTATTAACCTTAATAGCAAAATCGTGACAGCATATTATTCCAGTTAGCACTGCACACATAGGATGGAATACTAATTCCACCGTCGTATCATATGCTTGGGCTATCAACCTCTTTGGGTTCATCTGTGCCACTTTCCAATAGATTTTTGAATCCACAAGTAACTCCCCAGCAACATATAATCAAATCTTAGTTCTGCAAAATCACAGCACTGAAACTCAAACTTTTGGTGACTTCTCATAGAAAATTTCATGGAAACATCACCTGTGGAGAAGTTGAAACTAACATCTTGCAAATGCTCTCGGTTTTTTGTGCCACGTTTCTGTGGCTTCAACTTCAATTATCAATTTTGGGCTTTGACAGAACAAATGAAGAACCCATTTGAAAAACTCAAACTCTTGAGGAAAGGATTTCTTTAGAGTATCACCATCTTTCCATTTTCTCTCTTCACTGACGTACACAACGGCATACGCTAAAATCAACTCTTTCAGCTCTGGTGGAAGGTCTTTTTTGCAAATGTTGAGAAACATCGAATTTGGGGTGCTGGGATCATCTTGCATAACCAATGGGGAGAGAAAATTGTGTGGTTTTTCAAGTCTTGGATATCCTATATTGAATGGAATAGTTGATAGTTGTCCTCATACCTATATATCAGTGATATATCTATCACTCACATAATCAATTTCTGCCAGTTTGATCTTTCTTCACATCGCGTTTTTGCCCAACTGAAATCTAATTGCACTTCTCCAAAGTTTACACCGATTTTTAGGTGCATACAAAAGTAAGCCAAAGTATGGGAATCAAGTTTGATAAGCCATACTCTATAGAAAATATTGATTTAATAACACTGTTATTCTTTGTGAATTGGCAATAAAGGCAATAAAGACAGAACTTTTTTCAAATAACTTGAAATAAAAGGCTGTGGCATAGATATAACCACTTAATTTGGGAAACCTCACACATCTCGTATGAAATCTGAACCTGGTGTCAGAACCTGCTGGTATCTGCTCTGCTGAACCTGGCATGTCCTCAGAATAAGAAATCATTTTATAATTGGTTATCGTTGAACAAAACTGTTCAATTGTTCCCCGTCCATGTTAATTCAAATTGTAATTGTTACATTAACTGATATTTCCGTTTAATCAAGTCGTTTAAACAAGCGTTGATTAGATATTGTGGAAAGTGTGTCGCCAGTTGTAACTTTGGGTCCCACACAAAACTACAATTTTGTATGGCGTTTTTGGTCTCCATGTAACTCGAATGTTGTCCAATTTGCAATTTAAACAAACCGCAGTCACTGAGCCACACCATTATCTGTGGCAGTACGATTCCCTGCAACAAAATTCATTCACCAATTTACAAAGTGAAAGATACGCGAAACAGCAAAAAAATTGTGGAACTGCTCAAAAAAGACGTGAATTCTTCTTAGAACACACAGAGAGGACTCAGATTCAGAGTGCACCATAGAAAAAACACGCTTCCAGCAAGATAGCAACAAGCACTCACAACGCTGCTGATAATCTCCGACAAAACACAACCACAATGTCAAAAGACTCAAAAACAACAGAAAGACCTACAAGAAGAAGACTGAGATCAAGTACTCCTGTCATGGTTGAAGAACAACCAGTACCCGATTCCACCGTCGTCAACGCAAAAAGCAGAAGTTCAAGTAGAAGCAGTTCAATTACACCAAGTTCAAGTTCCAAAAGCTCTAAGAAACCCACTACCAATACCAAATCTTTACTTAAGACCACTGCTAAATCCAAAACGAAGTCCAAAGCTACAGTATCAAAACCCAAATCCAAGTCGAAATCGAAGCCCAAGTCCAAGTCGCCGCCAACTTTGAAAATATCCTTACGGTCATTAGCTCAGAAGAAAAAACTATTAATCAATACGGTAGGCACTCCAAACTTAAGATCCAATGATGATAAAGCCATGCTGAGCCAGAATGAAAGCACTGTTAACTCAGGGATTGTTACTCCTGCCGGTTCGAGTCCAACCAATGGTATTTTCCCTACTGAAGTTGACGTGAAGGTTGAGGGTTCAGCTCCAGACCCGGATAAAGGGAATGACGGTAAAACTGGCGAACAACTACCAAGTTTCCAAGAACCAGCTTTGGCTAGAATAATGTTGATTACGGGGCAAGCTATTGATGAACCACCTTCGAATAGAATCAAGAAGGAAGTGATGGGATCCAGAAAACTTAGGCAACAGCAACTCAAGATCCAACAGTTTAACCAGAAAAAAGCTGCTGAGGCTGAAGCCAAGGCTAAGGCTGAAGCTAAAGCACATGTCAGTGATGATAGTAGGAAGGTCACTGGTGATAGTGCTGAAGGACGTGGTCATAATCTTCGAAATGGTAATGGGAACGGGAAACATGTCAAGTTGACCATGAGCGGGGGTGCGTTTGAGCTGACTGCAAATACGAACAAGCCACCTTCTTCAGGAATGGAATTTACACCGGAAGCAGAAGAGATCATTGAACAACGAGCCAAATATATATCCAAGTTACGAACCAGGGATTCTGAAGCTATAACCAGTTTTTCTTCAGAAAGGGAAAATGTGAGTCCAACTACTTCATCAACGAGCAACGATAAATTTGAGGTGACTTTGCCCTTGACGCCACGCAAACGGAAACTTCAACACGACCTTGACGACGAACACAACCACAACCACAACAACAAAAACAAAAAAGTTACTCTTGCTTCTCATGATCACGATGTGAAGAAAAAATTGAAACAGTCTCCAGTGAAACGATCCAAAGCGTACGGCCAAATGCCTCCTAAAAATTCCTCATCCTCCTCGTCGAACGACAACAGCAGCGAAAAATCACAAGGTGAGGGTATCATTGACAATGAGGATTTTTGCTCATCTTGTGGACTACCAGGTTTATTTCTCTGTTGTGAATCATGTCCCAGATCATTTCATTTCCATTGTTTGAACCCTCCTATCGATGAACATGATCTGCCGGATGAATGGCATTGTAATGAGTGTCTGTCTAAGAAAACTGGTTTCCATCTGATGAATGTTCCTTTGAGTAACCCTTTCTTTAATCCTCAGCCGATATATAAAAAGCCAAATGGGAACAATTACAGAAGTATATTTGGTGGTTCTGGCTCAGGCAACATTGGTGGATCACACTCAGGTTCTAGTTTAAGTGCTGCTGTTAAACATGGAACGAAACGTACCATTGAAATGCAGCCAACTCAAGTTGGAATTTTTGCCACTTTGTTTACTCACTTAACTACCACTAATCCAGTGGCTTTCAGATTACCATTGTCTATTGTGGAGTCATTCCAAGGTGTTTCCCAAGATAAGAAAACTGGCGATTATGTTGATAATTCATTGAAACCTTTGAAGACTTATAAGCAGCTGATGGCTGAGCAATTGGATCCATTGAATGACGTTTACGATAAGCTGAGTGGTGATGCTTTGTTTTGCCACAAGTGCGGTGGTTCCGGGTTGGATGCTAGAAGTACCGTCGTTGGTTTCAATAGTTCCATTAATGGTTCCGGAATGACTATTGCTTCAAATGATAATACTCACAATGTTACAAGTGAGTCAGAGAAGACGAAGTCCATTAACAGTGAAGATGATGCTGCCCAGTCTGGTTCTCAGTCCATGTCAAAATCTTCCTCCACGAACGATCCAATCAGCGTAAGAGTTTCAAGACGGAAAAGTCATTCAGCGCCCGGGTCATCTTCATCCTCCACTTCAACAAAGAAAAATACTAATTCAAAAAGAGAAAGTAACTCTCAACCAACTGAAAAACCAACACCTTTTATTGAGAAAATTGCACCTGCTACAGCTCCTCCAACCACTCAGCCCTTACCTGACAGATCACTAATAAGATGCGATTATTGTGAATTAAACTGGCACTTGGATTGCTTACCAACCCCAATGGCAAGCGTTAAAAAACTAGGCTCGAAATGGATGTGTCCAAATCATGTTGAGAAGATAATTCAATCACAACGTAAGCTGAGAAATCAAGATGTTGTTACTGTTGCCGTGACTCATGGTGTGAAATTGGATAAGGATGCCAATATTGAGATTATTAACGTTGAAGATTCCCAAAGTAGCAACCACCATGGTTCTGGATATGGCAGTTCTGCTAATAGCTCAATGATCGAAGATGATGGTGAAGGTAAGGTTATCAAGTATCTTGATCCGATTTTCCAAGTTGATCCAACTGTTCGAAACGAACTCATATACAACACAGGAAACAACACTGCTGATCATATGTCTTCCAAAAACAACAATCCAAAATTCACTACGTATAAGGTTAAAGAAGAGTCGATAATTCTAGATTTCCTAACATCGTCAAAGATCAAGAAGATAAATGAAACATATCAACAATCTGCTACGAATCAATCAATTATGATGAATTTGAATAATGATTTACAAGATTATGTTATGAGTTTGAGTCAGTTAAGTCAACGGGCAATTGTTTCTGAACAAAAGAAACGCATTAATTTCAAACAGTTGTTGAATGTCGTTGATGATAAGTATAAGTTGGAATTCCAGGAGTTAGAGAAGAATGAGTTGGAAGAGTTGTTGTGTTTGAAGAGATTGTTGGATATTAAAGGTCTTGATGCAGTTAAGAAGTTCTTGGGTGTTTAGTTTTGACTAGATTGTTGCATGTTCTTGAATTTGATATTTGTGTTTTAGTTTTTTTGTTTGTTTGTTTGCTTTATTGAATTTTTTTGTACATTAAATTGTGTTTTCTAATTTTTTTTTTTTTATAAGTTTTGTCATATATGCATACAATTTTTATAAATTGCTCAAATTCTCCAAATTGATATTCAAATCAGCCAGCTTATATCCAGCTTTTTCAACCATGGCTTCAAATGAATGATATTCATGCTCTTGGGCAACTAAAGGATCACCAATCTTCCTCCAATAGAAAACCTACTTATCAAAATCCGCCCACAAACTGTAATAGGCTGTACACTTCTTGGGACGAGTAGTATAATGTACCGTAATGTAGCATTTTTTGTTTGGATTACGGTCCCTGCGTCCCAGACGTAGACAACCTTTATAAGCAAGTAGTACTTGGCATAATTGGGAAACGGTGAAACTATAAATTTGGTACTTCATGTTGAATATCCGGGCAACAGTTTCATGAGTACTTGGGTCAACGACATTCGGTTACACTCTCATGAAGTACATCTCTTTCAAAGACGAAACAATGTCATGAGCGGAAACTGGAACATCAAGTGGTAACCAGAAAGACGGATCATCTGGTATAGCAACAGGCTCTGAGCAATCGGCCATTTCAAGCTAGTATGGAAAGCGGAAAGACAATTATTGTTTTTTTCTGGAATGTCTTGGGTTTTTTTTGGCGATTATTCTTTTTTTTAACAATGACACTATTTTCTTTAATTGGTGGTCGTAATTCAGTGATGCCAAATAGTGATGGATCAATCTTCCTTTTTAAAGCGCAATACTCAATTCCATGGTTATGCTGACCTCCCAAAAAAATGATATAAAACTTATTTTCAACATGATCGGGAATCCATGACCATCGAAATTTCCAATCATCCAAGTCAAATTCAGAGCCCTTGGTTTTTGGTGCGCATCTGCCAATGGGAGAAAATCCATGTTTAGTACAATTGAAACGGAAACATCTCTGGTAAATTTGGAATAACTGGGAAATTTGGGAAACACTAAGGACGTAAACTTCATTTGCTGTCATATTAAATAAATTCTCATAAGTTTTATGTATGGTCGAATCAATGTCGGTGGGCATGGGTATATTCTTGATCATTTGTCTAAGCATTGAGTTAAGTTCTTGTGAATTTGCAGTGAGAGCTAATTTGTATCGACCATCTTCGAGGATATCAACTGGGATGGCTTCACGAGAATACTTAGCAAGGTCGTTGGCTCTTCTCGTTTGGCCGCAAAGCTGAGTTCTCTTGCATTTATCATCACGTAACAGCTCAATTCTTTGTAAAGTCATATCATAATCATGCGTATGTTGAGATTCTCTCGTCAGACGTATGTAGAAGACGTCGTTAAAGATGTCATAATGAATTGAAAAAAAAACATTGGACAGGGTTCATTGGCAACAACCCGGCATGCACATTGGAACCGAGCTGTTTTCCCATTTTGACGGCCCCAACAAAAAAAAATCTTCATAAAGAGGTAAAACATTTTGAGTAACTGGGATGAAGTAAATTTGTAATATGGGTAATGTCACTGAAGAAGATTTTCTCGTAGTAAGAAGTAATCAACTCAACTGTTGCATCTTCTAACATATTTGGCTGGGAATTTTCAATGATACCACGTAGTTTGTCGCTCAAATGCTTTGCGGTTCCTCCATCATGTAGGAATAATGGAAGAGTAAATGATGGATGATCTGGAAACTGTACCGGAATTGCAACATCTCGTAAGGGCCACATTCTGTCTTTAAAAGAAGTGATGGGGCGAATGTTCCAAGAAGGTTGTCCAGCAAGCCTTTCCTTGTATTTTTGAATCCGTGATTTGACATCCACATATTTACCCCTTTCTGTTTTGGTGTCTTGGAACGTTTAATGCAGTGGGCTTGTACTGCGAAGCGCAGAGTCGTGTTGTTGTTATTGTTGCTGGTTGTATGTTGCTGTGATCAGTTGTTTTTTGTGAGGTATGAAGCTGTTCTGAGTCTCAAATGAATCTGATCCTCAAAAGATTCCTAACTGTTCATTATATCCAAGATAGATTCGAATGCATATAAGAGCTGATAAATTATAGTAGATATCCTTTGATAATATTGGTCTAATTAGCAAACACGTACAGATCTCAAATATTTTCGCAAATTTACTGAAAAACTTGAAAGCTTTATCTCGCACGTGATCACGAGGAGCTGTTACGGAATTGTAGCTTAGAGGAGCAAATTCTGTCCTATATTTGCAACGTGAATTATTTAAAAACATCGACTCTGAAAACTATTGAAACCAATATTGAATATTAAAAAGTAAACAAACTGATTTCTTCGAAAGAAAACACAAACAAAAAGATTAAAGCAAATTGAAAACAAGCAAAAGACAAACAAGCGAAAAAAGCGAGTTATATACAATAAAAACACAAACATTGAGAATTATACACCATGATTAATTAATTAATATTAGCAACATTGAATAAAAGTAAAAAGCAAAAGCACAGACAAAACAACTATTCACTACCAGACTCATCGTCATCTTCCTTTTCTTCGTTGTCGTCCTCGCCATCATCCAGAGCCATCTGCTCATCATCCTGGCTATCATCATTCTCTCCATAATTGACCTTCTTTCTCTGTCTACTTGTTTTTCTAACCGGACCGGTCCCAGAAGCAACCTTACGACTCTTAACATGGAACTCTTCATCACTCTCATCACCTTCCTCATCATCATCGCTGTCATCTGTATATCTGCTTCTCTTCTTTCTTGATCTTTGTTTGGACTTAGTTTTCTTCTTCTTATCACTTTCCAACACAACCTTAGCCTGTGTTCTCACCTTTCTCTTTCTCTTCTTCAATTGTGCTTCAATGGCCTGGTTTGCCAAGATTGATTCTTTATCACGAGCAACATTCTCACCATCCACAAACGTACCCATTTTCTTGAATCTTTCCTTGATCAGCTTAGTCAATTCACCCTGGGTGTTTTCACCCTTCAAATAATCGATCTTGAAATTTTTGGTTCCTTCATTAGATGGAAGTCTGTCGAAAATGTCTGCTGGAAGAGCAAGTTTGTTAGGGAATGACACCAATGTGCAGTTCTTATAGGCACAGTACATTTTTAAAACCATTTGAGATAGATCAGAAAGACGATAAAGCACAGTTGAGTCCTCTTTGTTTTTCAATTTGTAGTATTTGAGAAGCTGAGTGAGGTAGTGTAACACCGAGATGTTTTCTTCATTGGAGATCGTTTCCAGAATGAACAAGATGTAAGGTAATGCGAATTTGTTAGCTGTGAATAGTTTGGATTCTGTTTCTTCTTCGACTTGTGAGCTGTCTTGGCTGGTTTCTTTGGTACTCTCTTGAACGATATTGTTCAACTCAGGATGTTGTGCAAGCAAGCTCATGAATCTGACATAGATCTTCTCTGTAATCAACGCATTTCCATGGTTTTGCGTCTCCAATCTCTTGAAATTTGACTTGGCCCATTTGTTACATTCATGTTTGTAGCTTAAATTAGGTTCATGTGCAATGAAGAAAACCAATGGAGAGAAACGTAACATGGACAACTTACCAATACTCAACTTTAGCTTTAACTTATCCATGAACATATGTCTCACCTTAGGATTGACATCTTGAATCAAATCCAACATCTTGATCACACAACTGTTTAGTGTATCATTCAGTCTCTTAAAGTCATCGATTTCAAATAACTTCAATAACTGAAATCCAGCTTCTAATCTCAGTCTCATCTGGAAATTAGCTGGTGTATTATTCGTTTCAAGACACAATTCACCACCGTTGGAAATCGTCGATTTGAGGACTTTGAACACTGGGCCCGATAATTTGGCTAGATCTTTAGAATCTCTAGAAGAACGTAGATAGTTGGAGAAGATCTTCAGGGAAAGTAATTTTGAGTTACATGAACGGTAAGCATCGGTGTATAGCAAGTTGTCATCTATCCATGTGTCGGTATCTGAAACATCATCTTTGTTAAGTAATTCATTTGAGAGAAGAATTCTGTGGGCGATAAGAGCACTGATTTCCTTTGTTTTGCTAGTTAATATGAGAGAGTCTTCTAAATAAAGTTGAGCAATGATGGCAAGATGGTTGTTAAAATTCTCAACAGTTGGATCCAATGGGAAAATTGTATCAATGAAATCATCTAACTTGAACTTATCCAACTTACCAATCAATTTCACGGCATACTTAGCTTGTTTGGTGCTCTTTGAGTTATAAGCAATTTCTTTCAAATTATCTGTGTATTCATCAAGGTCGTCAATATTTGTGTCTGGGAACTTATTGATAAAATTGAAAACCGGTTTCAAATCCTGTGTATTTTCCAACAAGGTCTTAGAAATAGACTTCAAAATATCAGGGTTGATCTTTGAGATGTAATCCAAAAATTCAATGGATGCGTCTTTGTATTTGGCTTCAGAGTCTTTCTTATTCAAGAAATTGATCAAACTTGTCAAAATGGATTTGTTGTAGATCAAAAAAGCAGATCTCAAAATCAATAACTTCACAGGCTTATACCAGTCTTTCTTGAGATCGGACTTAAGTTTATTCAACATCTCCTTCATAGAACTAATGATAGTTATTGCATCTGAGGTTGTATCAGTCATCAATCTTAACAATCTGATGAAACGTTTATTCTTCGACTGGAAAAACTCTGTTAAATTCTTTGAGGCATTGTAATGGGCAGGGAAAGTAGCAGAAAACCAAGCCACTAACTTTGTAACAACATTGTCATCGTCAATTTCATCCAATAGTTTATTCAAAGCAGCAGAGTATTGTAATTGTCGTCTTAGAATAGCCCATAGAGAAGACTTGGATTTCTCAGTCAATTTGGAGAAAAGCTTAACTAAATTCAACAATTGTTGATCAGTGGAAATATCATCTAGCATAGGCAACAAATAAGTCATTAAATTCACATCAAGCAACGAGTTAATCACGTTATCGTTGATATAGATCAATTTGAGCACTTCATCGGGTATCACATCTATGGCTTTTGAATTTGTTATGGAATCTTCATTATTATTCTGAAAATCGTGGTATATCTTACAGGCAAGATTCACTGAAGATGCTCTGATACGAGTGTTCTTGTCTCTCATCAATTGAACTAGTGTTAGAAGGATGGAATTATCGTCTCTGTTGATCACTGTATCTAGCAGCACTGATTTTTTTAGATTTTGCAACTTCAAAATTGTGTTGAGTCTAATGGTTTCATTATGATCAATTAATGTTTTGTTTAGACCATTGATGACGTCAACTTGGACAGACTCATCAAGTAAACGTTCGTTCAGCACTTCATCCAATGATTTAATCCAAGCAAGTCTAACTGAGGCAGACTTATCCAAGATTTTCTTCAGCCAACTTAAATAGACTTCGTGATTTCTATTGATGAATCCATTATGAGTCAGCATCTTCGATATAGTCTCAGTGGCCACTATTCTTAAATCTTCTTCATTTGAAATTAACTCCTCATTAAGCAACCCTATGATGGCGTTCATACAATTTGGAGCATTGATCCATAGCTTCACCAACAAATCATGGAATTTTCTCAAATCTTTGGTTGACTTGGTCTTTGCTTTGCTAACTTTCTCAGGATCATAGTCATCGTCTTCGTCATCTCCTTCATGGGACTGTTTTGTGTTCAACTTATCTGAAAACAATTGAATTAACGAACGCGAAAATTTGGCCGTGTTCTCATTGATCAAAAATGTACTCACCGTGTCAAATAGAGGGGAATAGAAAATCAAATTTAGTGTTTTTGATGACAAAGAATTAGCACTAGCCACAATGGAATTGAAACAATTGACAATAGGTTCCAAAAATCTAGCATCATCGTCTGAATTTGACGCGTCAAAACTAAAGCCAATTTGGAAAAAAGTGTCTATCAACTCAGTGGAATTCTCTGTCTCACAGATCAAAACAACAGAATTGGAAGTTGACAAATTGTTCAAGTATTCAACTTGTTGATCGTGGAAGGTATTGGAACTTTTATGAACTGATTTCAAATTGCGGCAAACCAAGTTGAATATCTTTGTAAGCTGAGTGGAGTTGAAGGGACAGTTTGGGGCAAAGAGTCTCAACACGTCTGTAACACAGCACAACACAAGAGACTGCACACCAACGTTTGATGATTCAATCAATTTGGCATTCATAAAATCTTTGATGAATGGTTTTAGTTCTGATGTGTCTTCTAGTGAGTCCAAAGCAGTGAGTTCATTGTGAAGTTCGAACAATCTTTCCACGACTTCCTTTGAGGCCAATGGTTTGGAGTAAGAGGACACGATTGGTTTGTCGAAATTGATCTGTTTTGGCTTTTCTTTGTCGGCCTTTTCCTTTCTTCTATGTCTTGCCATGGCTGTTGGTGGTGGTGGTGTTGGTTAAACTGGTGAAGAAAGACGTGCCTTTGCCTGTTCCTACACGTCTGTTCGTGTTGCCCTTTCAAAAATGCTTTCAATCTCAAAGATTCAAAGAGTGGAAATTCGCACTCACTGTTCAGTGTTCACGCGTTTTGTGCATTTCAAAAAAATCACAAAATTGAATCTGGCAGACGATTGAGCCGAGCAATGGCCATTTCGATTTCGAACAGCACAACAGTAATCACGGTTCATCAACTTCCAACAGTACGAAACACCCTTGATAACACACACAAATAACTCAAACAACCTTACAAATCATCAGAAAAAACAATAATCCATAACATCACAGAAAAATTTTAACAAAAATGAGACTTCTGAAGCGTCTGAACGATTACATCAATCAACCAACAACTCCACTCAAAATATTCACACAAATATGTGTTTTACAAGTTTTCTACTACTTATTCGCCATAACACTGATATTTACGATGTCCATGCTTCTGGGAATAGACCTCACATTGAAATCTGTGTTTGACTTCAAACTCATAACAGCAGAAAACTCATTGGGTTTAACACTGATCATCCTATGGTTAGTTGACTCATTACTTTGTGTTTTCATCATCATGATTTTCATCGGACGTTCGAAACTTGCTTGGGATTTCGCAGTTACTGTTCATTTGATCAATTTACTTTTGAATTGGGTCGTCAATGCTGAGTTCCCAAATAACATTTATTGGTGGGGCTTACAATTGTGCTCTTGTGCGTTGATGGTTGGTTTGGGTACTTTGACTACTAGGTGGAAAGAATTAAGAGACACGTTTTTCGATGGGATGGTGGATCCCGAAGAAGGTATTCCTTTGAATGACAGAGTGTAACATTAGATTGGTTTTTATCGATAATGATGGTTTATCGAGGATATTGTGCCGGTTATTTTATTGTTTATCATTTTATTATAGAGCATAGTGAGGTGAACTTTTTGATGTATATTTTGTTGAAAAAAAAAGGCTAAACAATAGTTGGTTTGAGCATATGTTTATCATTTTAGAGAGCTAAGCTTATAATTGTACAATATTAAAAAGAAAAAACTTAAAATATAAAACATATGTAACAGAGAAACCTAAGGTTTACCGCCCGCATCATCACTCGTGGTATCTAAACTCAGTTAAAATGACAACCTTAGAAGGCAACTTAGTAACAGGAAGAGGAACCAACAACTTGACTTTGGACTCATCACTGTTTAAAACATAACAAGACCCGATAACACCTCTTCCAGCAACCTGGCCAATCAACTCTTTATTCGCCTCATAGTCATCCAAATCGTTCAAATGTTTCAAAGTATCCACCCCGGAATCATCGACAATAGTCAAGATACAATTACTTAGATTCTCTTGGCCTGTCTTAACTCTGGTATAAAGACTTGAAGGATCCGTAATTGATCCATCGTCGAAATCTCCTCCGAGGAAGTCTAAATTCACGTTGTCAACTTTTGGCTTCAATATGATGAGTTCATTGAAACCAACGCTGATTGTGAAAGGGTTAAGTTGGACGTTGTCTAATCCATAAAAGTACTCTTTAATGGCACGTTGTTGAAGTTCTCTCACGAACCTGTCTGACTTGTCAATACAACCCGTAGACTTATTGATCTTAATGATTTGTAAATCTTTCTCTTTCTCTTGACTTCCACTTGTCTTTTCAATGCCTTCCATCTGTCCTTCTTCTTTAACTTCACTCTTCAGATTGATATTCTCTATCCCATTCACAACTTTCAACCCACGTTTCTTCAAACTGACAGATAATCTCTCATCACCAACAACAACGACAATAGTAACGCCGAAACAAGCTCTCACGAAATCAAACAGCTCTTGGTTCGTACCGAGAGAAGAAGGGCAATCCAGAACAACCACACCATCACCAACTTTCACATCCTTGTCCATCCTCTGTTTCAAAGTCTGGCTCAATTGAGAAACACCATACTTGAACAACTTCAAGTTCGAATCAATTGACTCAAACCCGAAACTCACAACACAAGGTTGTTTCTGACGATAGAATGTGACACCATTAATCACAGTCTCACCAAAATTAACATTCTCTAAATTTAACAAAGATGAAATTGGAGTCGCTATAAGGTTTCCAGGAACGACAAATTGAGGACTGTGTGGATCTAAGTTGACCAACGTTGGGATTTGTCTCTTTGCATTATCACTCAGCTTGCTCAAATAACTGACTAATGTCTTCGCCAATGTCGTCTTTCCTGAATTAGGACCTCCAATAATCATAGCAACTGGAGCATTTCCCTTATCACTGACGTTCTGGGTTGTTTTGTTGTCGTTTTGTTTAGATGGTGTAGAAAGCTTGTGCAAGCCAATGGCTAAGTTCAAGTACTGGTAAACTAAAGAATCATCACTCGTATACTCGGTATAGTCTGTGTCTTCTTTTCCCCAGACTTCAATTTTGCAACCTTGATATGTGTATATGTAGTTTTGTAAGGATCCTTTGAATTCATATTCTATCGTTGATGAAAGTTCTGTTCCTTGACATTCTGCTTGGCCTGATTGAAGTTTTAGTTTGATTTTGGTGTTTTTGTTGACTTCAAAACGCCATTCGTTGTTTGCGGGAATTTCTATCACTTTGGACATTGTAATCTGTGAATTGAAATGATTGAGTGGCCTTTGAAGTCCTTTGAATGTACTGTTGACAACTGAAAAGATGTTGAAATTTGTCTGAAGTTCGATCAGATGTTGATGTTCAAACTCGAACTTCGCACATGTTTGGGAAGAGTTTGTTCGCAGTCATCTCGGATCTGGATTCTGACAACACAACAATTTCAACAACAAGTTACAACGTCACCAACCAACAGCTCAATCAAATCAGAAAACTTAACCATCAAAAGCAAGCATAAAAATGGCATCCAGAAGAAAAGCTCTAAAAGATTTCTACAAGCTGCAACAAAGTCAGCACGACCAACTATCACAACTAACCCAACAGCAAGTTGATGAACAGCCATCAACGCCAACAACTCCAACCACAAACACAGCATCACCATCAAGAACAAGTATATCAAGCAGCCGAACTCATTGGGATGCAACACAAGATATAACATTAGCCAACTTTGATGAATTCATCCAGCGTTCTGACTTTTTACGTTTGATAACAGTTGAGAACAACATTACGAACGATTTGAACTCAAATCAATCAGAGATCAAGTCTATCATTTATAACAATTACTATGAGCTTATTAAGATTGATGATACGTTGAAGGAGTTGACTAGAAGAAACGATTCTGTTAATATCGTCGATAATTTGAAACAAATTAAACAGAATTTGAGCCAGATTAGTAGGCTACAGGTGTTGGATCAAAGTAACGGTCGTCAGACAAATGGTGAAGAATCTAATGGTGGTGAAAAACAAATGAATACAGAAATATCAACTGAGGAAAAACAGAAGTTGTCTTTGATGTTGAGTCAATTACTTCATTCGAGAAAACTTAATGATAAGCAGATGAGATTGATTCAGCAGTTGAAGAGTGCTCTTAGAGTTGATCAAAATGAATCTTTTTTCCTTCAAGTTAATGAGTTTAGTTAATGCTCACTGGACTGTTGAACAGATTAATGAGATGGTTGATGTAATATTTCAACTTAGGTCAACCGAGATGGTGCAATCATGAAATCACACTGGTTATGCGATACTTTTGATATTGGAATTGTTCACTAGGTGCACTTTTTTGCTTATTTTGGTTACTTTTTAGACCAATTAATTTATTATAAGTCTTGATTTTTGTTAAATTTTGATGGTTGATCATGAAAGCATCTGAAACGACTAATAAATTCAAACTTGAGTTTGGTAGTAGCCTTATGTCGTGTAATCTCACTGTACTCTCTCTCTTTTTTCCCATACTTAATTGAAAAAATTCAACAATACGTTGTATTATGTTATATGAATAATACTTTTAAATTATAATCGAATTAGTTATTTTAATAAGTTTTGTGAACTAGGTGGATTTACCAAGAAATTATAAATAGGAGAGGAGAGGCCAATAGCAGAGGTCGGGCCAGGGCTTCTAACCGGGAACACGTCTCTATTTTGAAGCGAGTGGAATTTGAAGGTGTTCTTATCGCAAATCAGATGAGTACCTTTAAACGAGAACCACCAACAAACCATCACCAAACACCAGCAATTCAAAGATGTCGAACTCAGACAAAGTTTCCAGAAGAGTCAGTATAGCCCATTGGACGAAGCCGTCTTTTTCGTCAGCACTGAGACCACCAAAGAAGAAAGTTGATCCAGGAAACGTGAACAGAAGATTCAGTGTGAGACCATCAAATCAAAACAGACCACAACAATTCAACTTACCCACAACAGCAGGTCGTGTGCCACTGCCATTACCATCCCATCTACATCCTGATTCAGGAAATATCAATAATATAGTGAGACATGAAAACACATTGGATCCTAAGAAGCATCTAAGACAACAAACGACCAAAAATGACCCTCATATGCCAAGCAAGCCTAAGAAGCCTAGAGACCCTAATACTTCGGATCAAGCTAGTGTTTCTACTACGTCCACTAGTAATACTCAGAAACAGTTGATGCAACAACAGCAGCAACAGCAGATGGCCGTTTATGATCCAAATGCCTTGTTATTAGAATTGTCTAAGCCTACATTTGATGCCAACACCTATCTAAAACAGCAATTGGCCAATGCGGACTCTGAAAATTTGGATAAGTTTACACAGAATGTCGCCGAGTTGCAGAAAGCCAATGAGTTTGATGTGAAGTACACCATCAATCAATCATTCAATCAAGTTTTGATCTTATCTGACTCTGTTTCACAAACTGTGGAAAACTTGAATGACTTGCGTTTGAAATTGGATAAGCTTACCTCCAACTTATCTACATCTCAACAGTCTCAAGATGGTTCTTCTGCGTCAAGTGGTGGTCCTTTGGTTACGACTTATGATTCTAAGAAATGGGCTCAGTTGGAAAGAGCATCGATGAAAGCTATCCGTCTACTTCAAGTCAACGTTGAACACGACACACTCAGTGTCATCACAAGAAGATCTCTTCGTAAAGACCGGAATGCCAAAGCCGACGAGACTGTGAAAGTTCCAGTTGCCAATGTTACCGTGTCCATATTGAAGGAAGATGTCTACAACAAAGAATTTGTCCTCACGATCAAACTTGACTCAGCTAGAGTATCCCAATCTGCTCTCATTCTGGAAACTGATACGCCTAAAGAATTCAATAAATTCCAAGCTGTTTTGAATAACATCCATACCAGACTAGCCAATCGTTCCTCAAACGCCAATTTATTGCTCAATTCGAAATCCGCTACTATCTTTAAGAAGATCGATGACTTGGTTTTGAACGCAGAGATAGAGATCGCATACCAACGTTATGAGAATTCAGTTGAATTGATTCTCGGAACCCAGAGCTATATCAGTGAATGTATGACTGAGACCCAGATGGCACTGAATGGACTCAAGCCTGAAGAACAACCTCATTTCAAGTTCAAACTGAATTTGAAGTCGACAACTTTGAAGAAACTGAAAAGTGATTTGATCACGGCATTGGCTGCCAAACTCACAACGAGTGTTCAACAATCAAATAAAGCACAAACTGCTGAGCTGGTGAAACTGTACGGCAAGTTGGGAATCGAGGACAAGCCACGTAACATTTTCCTTGATTTACAAACTGACAGGTTGGAAAATTTGACAAGCAACTTACGTTTTGAAATTGATTTGAGTAACTACATTAACCAAATCTCGATCATTTTCCCACATGTGATGTACGATGTCACCCAGCAGTACTTTGAGCTGTTTCCTGGTGCTTCTAATAAGGTGTTCATTTTGGAATGGGTGAATATGATGGTTAACAAGTTTGTCCAGTTGTTCAAGAATCAATTGATGGATTTGAAGAGTACCGATGAAGTTTATTTGAGTTGTGCTTCTTTGGCTAAGTCACAGTTCGAGAAGTTGGGTGAGGTTGGTGTTAACGTTGGGTACTTGTTAACTATCTGAGTTGTCTGATCAACGGGTTGATATAGGAATGATGTGACTTCGCTTTACAATTTTATATTATGAGATTTTTATGGTCTTTTCTTTTGTTTTGTTTTCGGTTTACTTAATCAAAAGTGCATTTAATATTTGATATCGGAGATGAGTAATTCAATTTCCATTGCCAATTGTTAAACAAAGTTGAGCCAAGCAGTGAACTAAATCCATTGGATAACTACTTGACGTTTTGATCACCGTGTGAAGTCACTGGAGCCTTGGCAACGCCATCAGACCAGATGTGTATGATGATCATGCTATATTTTTTGTATGCTACAAATATGATCTTTACAAAAATGGATGTAGAGGGTATTTTTTGTAACTCACTAGGTCCCAAAATCAAACGAACTCAAAATCAACAATTCGAATTCAAAAAAACCAATGTACGGAAAACTAAAAAAGTAGTTATGACTCAAAAATAAATTAAAAATAGGTTCTGTATAGTCATGAGCTTCTGACAACCCAAGATCACACACCGGCGATTCTGTAAAGCTTAACATCCACACATCCATCCCTGGACTGACCATCAGGATAATACATCAACTCATACTGACCTTCTGAATAGTTCAATGGATCACCAGCATGCAAACAAGCGTAAAACCCTTCATCATTCTCATCAACAGTCAAATATTCATCATCAAAGTACAATTGTTTGTCACTTCTAGTGGTATTAGTAGCAATAACAAACTCACTATCAACGTTTAGGTACTCAGTGATTGCACTGAGAGAACTTGTGTAAATATCTGACCCATCCCAGTCTAACAATGTTGCATTGGATGGGTTTCCAAAGAAGACATAACTTGTTCCTGCTGGTGTTTCTTCTTTGAAAACGAGTCCTGTATTGTTCACTTCTGGGTAGTTTGATTCAACGAGAAGTCTGATTGGCTCGGCACCTGCTTGAACTGTGGTGGTGAATGATAATAAAGCGGTGATGGCTAATGTGGTTAATGTGTTATAGAGCATTTTCAATGTCTGTATTGATGAAATCTGGTTCTTCAAGAGTTCTGTCTCTTCATGTTTGATTGTCATATCGATCAATGGAAATTGCTTCCCTTTTATACCCAGAGTTTAAAACAAACACAATTCACATCCACAAAACTATATTTAGACAAAACATGTATCATGATTCATTATTCGTGATGAAATCCATCTTTTGAATTGTCATGTTGCATCTTGCACCAGCACATGGGATGAGTCTCCAAAAAAAGACAATACGCTGATCCTCAAATTATTCACCACCGCGGCCGCCGGTCTTATGTATCTCGATTGGGCTAACCGTGGGAAAACTGAGGTAGCTTGTTCTAACTCCTTGAGTGGTTGTAGACAATGAAATGACTGAAGTGAGATACATACAGCTACAACTAGCCAAAGATCATAGAAAATAAATGAAAAAAAAGGACAGGACTCCTGTAACTGAGACTCGGGAGTTTGGATCACTCGAACATGAAACTCAAGAAAACACCCGTAAACCAGTACATCAATTTTCAGGGACTATATATAACACCGAGTTCCGAGAGGTGGAATTATTGAATTGAAGTAGCGCAAAGAAAAGATGGAATTCATAACGGTTGGATATATTTAATGCAGACAGAGAAAAGTCGTATACAAAGTAAAAAGAAAATCGATAATTGGAAAATAAAATTGCACGGTTGAAAAGTAAAAAGATAGGATTGCACATAGTTCATGTATGCATGTAAAATCCATTTGAAGATACTCGAACTAGATATTGATCTAAGCAAATCCAGCTCTGTAAACATTGACAGCCAAACAGTTGGCTTCATCCTCACTACCATCTGGGTAGTACATCAACTCGTAAGAGTCCTTGGAGTATTGATAGGAATCATCGGTATTCTTACAAGCAAAGAAACCTTCTAACTTACCATCAACAGTCAAGTAGTTCTTGTCTTCGATAGTGGTAAAAGAGATTGGCTTGGAATTCTTACCATCGACGGTCAATTGAACAAAGTTAGAATCAACGTTGAAATATTGGGAATAACCGATCTTGTTTGTGTAGACTTGTTCACCGTCCCAGACCAAGATATCAGCACCTTGGCCTAAGAATAAGTAGTCGATACCAGCACCTTCATGTCTAGCGTAGATACCAGCACCAAAGACTTCAGGAGCAGTGGAGTTAACGTATAGTCTGGCTGGTGAAACGGCGTTGTTAACAGCAAGAGCAGTGGAAGCCAAAGCAGAAAGAGTCAAAGTGAGTATAGAGAATTGCATTTTGGTATGTATATAGTTTGTTGGGGTTGTATAGGGGATATGTAAGTTTGATTTGTAAAACTAATTGATGATTATGGATGATTGTTCGATTCAAAGCCAAATTGACTGTAGAAAAGGTGGCAAGAGACAAATATTTATACCCGAATTGTTAACCATGAATGAAGGGCTGGCAGGGCTAGTTGAAGAGTCTGTTGACACCAAAGATGGCAAAGTCTGTGAACCTGGAATTCAATAGGCGTCTCTAACGTGACAGGGTGACACCCATATGGTTGTGTAACATCAATTATTATTGAAGACAATCAAACACGTACCCCTAGAGACTTAAAGTTAAATAATTATAATATGATCAGGTGCTGATTTAATGTTACAACTTACCAATGACCATGTATGACTACTTAGGGATCGCTTCAAAAAAAATTGATCAATAGATCGGCGTTCCAAATTTAGATCTCTGCGGACCGTTGAGACAACTTTTAATTCAAGCTAGCGAACACCGGCCGGAATTGCATGGAGCGGTACTAATTTAAGGTACGGTACGACCCCATATATGCATGAAATTTCGTCATGTTAAGAATTGTTACACATCTAAAAATACTCCATACATGCAGGTTTACACAAGTTCAAATGAAAGCACTATACAACAAACTCCTTCAAGCTTACCCAAAGTGTACCTCCAATAAATTTTAACTCTACGACTCTAGCTAGTGATAATTCATAAAGGGGGGCCTCGGGAGGCTGGTGAAAAGTATAATTTTAAACGTTGCAAAAATTAACCGACTTAAAAAAAGACATGACATTATACGGTATAGTTTGTCTTGCAAACTTGATTAAATGTTGACGATATATATTTGAAAATTGATATCGTTAATTTCAAATTATAGCAACACTTATTTTAGAAATTCTACAGTACATGGATGTGTGCAAAATTAAAAGTTAGTTCTGTTATATTGGGCTTTATTATATATATAAATAATTCTATATATATATAGCTAGCTGTAAATTAACAAAAACTGAATTTGAGTCATATGCAGAGCTTGCAAATATAAAGTTACTTTATGACTCATGAGCTAGTTATAAACTAGGATATACATGTATATATATTTATATTGATTTTTTTCCTAATTAAAAAAAAACTTTAATGACCAAATAAAAATTAAATGTACAAATTGTGCATGTATATGATTGATAAATGATCCAATTGACTATTTTTTGAAATTTATTTCCAAATTGAATTAGTACAACATTATATATGCAGAAAATCCCAATTTACCTAGCTCTCGCTCTGGATGCGAATAATTCATTTTCACCAATTAAAATTCTTTCTACCAAAAATGAGAGAAGTTATACAAATTCAGAAAAATAAAAAGTGAGTTGGATGAGCAAATTTCAAACAATTATATACCAAAAAAATTGTTAAAATAGGTTTAATTAATTAACCATGTGTGTTTCTATATATAGATGAGTTCTACTTCTTCCCTTTTTATTTAAAGGGTATCATATAATTATATTAGCACTTCTTTTATATTTAATTATATCTTACTTTCTCCTTTTTTTCTTTTATCTTCATTTGTTTTTTATACGAATATATATTTAATGAACTATATAGGTTAAAAATTAACTATAATTGATTACTAAATGTATATTATAATTTATATTGGGAAATAAAAATCAAATTTATATTAAAACAATATTTCTTTTTTTGGCATATAATTGATATAGCCCTAGCTTACATGGATCTGATGGGACAATCGGGAGTTATAATTTAATTTTGAATCAAAATTGTATGTATAATCAGAATATATATATATGTAGAAATGAAACAATATATGAATAAAAATTGTCGTGAATCAAATGCCTGCATGCATAAATATTAACGACTATATTAAGTATATGCAATTTGCAAGTAAAATACTGTAAATACAACCATGTATATATCCTATAGGCCGTTACAATTATATATAGCTCTAGTTTCATCATTTTTCAAATTCAACCTATAATTAAATCTGTCCTTATATAGTTTTCTCATTTCTTAAATTAAAATATAAGCTTCTTATATACCTTTTTTTTCATGGTATATACATGTGGAAAATGGACATAACATACATTAATACAGTTTTATACGTATATGGCTAGCTTAATGTAAAAATGAATTTTTATAATTCGGTACTTTGATTTGATTTAATTTTATAAATTTTCATCCTTCTAAGAACTATATATATATGGCATGCATTATAATTGGACAAAAGTGCACGAAATTGTTTGACATGTTTTTTTTTAAATTTTTTTTTCTTTTTTAATATCTATCCAAAACACATGCATGCAAATGTTTAATTCATAATTAATTTGTGGGGGTTATTATCGACAATTGCTGGAAGCCATGCGCAACCCATATTATTTGACGTTGAGAACCAGTCGAAATTCATTGCATCAATTTTTAGGTTTTTTTTCTCTTCGATTTTCTTATTATTTTGCCTAAAAAAAAATATATATATAGCTAGCTATATAGATAATTCAAATTTCAAGAATTTTGTTATTTAAATTAATATATAACCCATTCACATGCACTACAATTTTTGTTTTTACCAAAAAATTTTAATAGTATATGGATCGAAGCGTATAGCTAGCTCTCTACATATATACCATACCCATTAAAATAATAAATTTAATCAGGGGTTATAGCCTTTATATATAGGGTAATTGCTTAAACATGTCAATTGACTTTTGAGTATATATAATGTAAAGAAAAGATAATTAGAAATTTGGGTACGATATGAAATTCAAAATATGTGGAAAAGTTATATAAAAGCTGAATTACGTCAAATTGGGTCATTCCTCATTAAGCTGGTCAACTGATCTATTGAGATCTGTAAACATTGACAGCCAAACAGTTGGCCTCATCCTGACCACCGTTAGGGTAGTACATTAATTCATAAGAATCAGTGGAGTACTTATATGGATCATTGGTATTCTTACAAGCATAAAAACCGTCCAACTTACCACCAACAGTCAAGTAGTTCTTGTCATCGATATCAACAAAGGAAATAGGTTCTGAGTTCTTACCAGCAACAGTTAACTGAACATAATTGGAATCCAAGTTGAAGTATTGAGAGTAACCAATTTTGTTGGTGTAGATTTGTTCACCGTCCCAAACTAAAACATCTGAATCTTGGGCTAAGAACAAGTAGTCAATACCAGCACCTTCGTGTTTTGCGAACACACCGGCACCAAAGACTTGTGGAGCAGTGGAGTTGACGTATAGTTTGGCTGGTTCAACACCGTTGTTGGAAGTAGCAGCAAAAGCCTTAGAAACCAAAGCGGAAAGAGACAAAGCGAGTAATGAGAATTGCATGTGTGTGTGTGTGTGTGTGTGTGTGTGTTGGAGGAGAGAATTGTGTTTTTTTTGGTGATGTATGTAAGGTTGAAATTTGTAAAACTTGATGGTGAAAAATGATTACGGGGAAACACAAAGCAGTTTGACAAGAGAAAGAAGAGCAGAAAGCTAGTATTTATATCTGGTATTGTTAATTATAAGTGACCAAGCTGACAAGGGGGCCCTTGAGAGCCTGTTGAAGCTTGACACCGAACTTGAATTGTAGAGTCTGTGAACTTCAAATTCCAAGTGCTTCTATAACGTGACACCCTTGGTTTAATTTACAACATTACAATAAGTTTAAAGTGTATGTAGAGCTGAAAACTTAAACTGTCGTACCTCAAAATAGATTCATCAAGGTTCCAAAATCCAAATTTAGATTTATAATTTTTGCGGGAGCCGTACGTACTGAGTCCTGAATCCTGATTGGGCTACTCAACTTTTTGAAGAGCGAAAGCCGGCCGGCGCGGTTATAGGTAAGGTACGATCCCCCTACTATAGGGGCATGAGATTTCGTCACCATATTGACTGAAGCCTGATGACCGACCTAGAAAGGATATACAATTTAAACTCGGACATTGGTTCATTCATTTACAAAGCTCGGACCATCCAGACACCCCATAAACTAATTCTCTACCAGCATTAAGGGGCCAGCTGCTGATATATGATATGCTTAGATGACTCGAACGGGGTGGCTGGTATATATATAGAATCAAGCTTCAGAAGGTTCAAATCCAAACTTCATACTGACAAAACATATATGACGTATTTTGTCACATGATAGATGGTTAATATATCATTGAAACAGCAATGTAGTATACCCAACCACACGAACCTTTAACGGAACACGCGTGCTTCAATATACGCCTTGTGCTTCCCTTGGAACTTTAAAAAAAAAAAAAATTAGGACATTGATGACGGCGGGCAGCTTTGATTGACATTAATGGAAATCTGAAAATTAGGTGGAAGTTCATTTATATGAGCATAAATTTTAGTAATATTAAAATAATGTAGACCACTAATATTGTGATAGTACACCCGAATGTAGCTGCTGAAGTATGAAGAATAGTTATAATTTAAAAATAAAGAGGATATATGTATATAGTTATAATGCAAAGAAAAGATAATTAAAATAGGGTACATTAAAAAATTCAAAATATATGGCGATCAAAACTGCAAAAAAAAAATTATTTATGCATGGGGTTTAGCAAACTTGAAAGCGATTCATAATCGGAGTTGAATGACACTTTAATTTATTGGGATCTGTAAACATTGACAGCCAAACAGTTGGCTTCATCTTCACCACCATCTGGGTAGTACATCAACTCGTAAGAGTCCTTGGAGTATTGATAAATATCATTAGTATTCTTACAAGCAAAGAAACCTTCCAATTTACCGTCAACAAGCAAGTAGTTCTTTTCATCAATGGTGGTGAAAGTGATAGGCTTGGAATTTTCACCTTGGACAGTCAATTGGGCAAACTTATCATCAACGTTGAAGTATTGGGAGTAACCAATCTTGTTGGTGTAGATTTGTTGACCATYCCAAACCAAAGTATCAGAACCTTGACCTAAGAACAAGTAGTCGATACCAGCACCTTCGTGTCTTGCAAAAATACCAGCACCAAAAACTTCAGGAGCAGTGGAGTTGACGTAGAGTTTGGCTGGTTCAGCACCGTTGTTGGCAAGAGCCTTAGAGACCAAAGCGGAAAGAGTCAAAGTGAATAAAGAGAATTGCATTTTTGTATATGTGACTGGGGAAAATTGGGGGTTTTTGGAGATATCAGTGAGTTTGTTTTGTGATGATGAATAATTATGCCATGAAATTCAAATCCAAATTGACAGTGACAAGGAAGGAATTAGACCTACCTTTATACCTATAGGCTCTAGCTGATATGAACATGAAGCTGGCTGGCAAGGTTCGTTCGACCTGCTAAATTTGCAAATTTCGTCATAAGGTAACATGTTCCATCCAAAGCCATGAAAGACAATAGATTGAAATCACCTGTACGTCTTGAAGTGTGCTGGCCATTGGTGATTTCACCATGATGACTTAGGCCAAGTCTTTAAAAAAAAGGAAAAATTCATCAACAGATCGGCGTTCCAAAATTAGATTAAATTAGATGATCGGAATCGGAATCTTCCATGCATGCGGACAATTGAGAGCCACGCGAAAGCCGGCCAGTGAGGTTGTATTACTGACCGGTACGAGAGGGCCCCTGCATGGAATTTCGTCATCAGATTATGAAAATTGGAAACAATCAACGGCCGGATATAATTCTATTGGAAAGAGCTTATCCATTCCTGGGATTACATATTTGAAGTCTTCTGTTGAACATAGAGGAGAGGTGCCAGGTTCAAGATATGTTTACTAGATATGCATGAATATGGCAAATTCCCATGTGTTCTGTATCTAGCTGTATCCCGTTCAGCTTTATGAATTGTTTCGATCAAATTTAAGGTGCTGACGTTGTATAGGGGGCTTATACAAATGAGTACGTACGTGTATACAGACGTATCGTTTAATAGGATAACATGTGTAAATTTATATATTATAATGCAAAGAAAAGGTATAATCAAAAATATGCAAGTAGACGGTAAGAAAATACAAAATATATAATGGAAAAAAGCTAAATAGTAAAAAGGGTTAAAGTGGATAAAATGCATGCAGGGAAACTAACAAATGATTGAATCATAATCGTACAAGTGGGTGATCACTGATTGATCTATTGAGATCTGTAAACATTGACAGCCAAACAGTTAGCTTCATCTTCACCACCATCTGGGTAGTACATCAACTCGTAAGAGTCCTTGGAGTATTGATAAATATCATTAGTATTCTTACAAGCATAGAAMCCTTCCAATTTACCG
The DNA here is from genome assembly GCA_001599995.1 of Ambrosiozyma monospora. Classification (NCBI taxonomy): domain Eukaryota; kingdom Fungi; phylum Ascomycota; class Pichiomycetes; order Pichiales; family Pichiaceae; genus Ambrosiozyma; species Ambrosiozyma monospora. The sequence goes on from BCIP01000018.1 coordinate 381,721, forward strand.
TCAACAAGCAAGTAGTTCTTTTCATCAATGGTGGTGAAAGTGATAGGCTTGGAATTTTCACCTTGGACAGTCAATTGGGCAAACTTATCATCAACGTTGAAGTATTGGGAGTAACCAATCTTGTTGGTGTAGATTTGTTGACCATCCCAAACCAAAGTATCAGAACCTTGACCTAAGAACAAGTAGTCGATACCAGCACCTTCGTGTCTTGCAAAAATACCAGCACCAAAAACTTCAGGAGCAGTGGAGTTGACGTAGAGTTTGGCTGGTTCAGCACCGTTGTTGGCAAGAGCCTTAGAGACCAAAGCGGAAAGAGTCAAAGTGAATAAAGAGAATTGCATTTTTGTATATGTGACTGGGGAAAATTGGAAGTTTTTTGGAGATATGTGTAAGTTTGATTTGTAAAACTTGATTGATGGTTATGAATGATTAAGTCATGAAATCCAACTCCAGATTGACAGTGGAAAAGGTGGGATCAGACTTGTATTTATACCTGAAATGATTATGAAGCAGGCTGAGAAAGGTTCATTTTATCTGAAAGTCATATTTCGTCATAACGTACCATGTTACATACATGGTCATGATTGATGGACAATGTTCAATCACAGCTGGGTACACCTCCTCTTGATTTTTTTTTAGAAAAAAAAAAGATGCGATCGATCGTCAACAGATCGGCGTTTCGTTCCAAAATAGAGATTCGGAATTTTCTATGCATGTGCAGACAATAGAGCTCAGTCACGGATTAAAGAGCGAAAGCCGGGGCCAGTGCGATAATGACCGGTACGACCCTTGAATGAAATCTCGTCATTATGCTTCGTTGGTAGTGGAAAGGTCAGCGAGCTCATATCTATGAAAGTACAAATTTGAGTGTTATACTGAATTGAGATTCATAAGTGAGATCAAAGATATATGTACGGGAAATTCTCATTCATGCTCTGAACGAGCATGAGCTCAGTAATATTGTTTCAAGTACTCGACTTTGGAGGAGGTGGAATGAAGGCTTCCACAGACGAATGATTTTATAGGATGAAATTTGAGAAAATATAAATTATAATATGCAAAGAATAGGTATAACTAAGAAACGGTAGCTAGTACACGGTAAGAAAATTCAAAATATATGGCAAAAAGCTAAATAGTAAAAAGCGGTAAAGTGGATAAAATGCATGTAGGGAAACAATAACAAATGGGTGCATGATTCATAATCATAAAAGTGGATGATTGATCTATTGGGATCTGTAAACATTGACAGCCAAACAGTTAGCTTCATCTTCACCACCATCTGGGTAGTACATCAACTCGTAAGAGTCTTTGGAGTATTGATAAATATCATTAGTATTCTTACAAGCATAGAAACCTTCCAATTTACCGTCAACAAGCAAGTAGTTCTTTTCATCAATGGTGGTGAAAGTGATAGGCTTGGARTTTTCACCTTGGACAGTCAATTGGGCAAACTTATCATCAACGTTGAAGTATTGGGAGTAACCAATCTTGTTGGTGTAGATTTGTTGACCATTCCAAACCAAAGTATCAGAACCTTGACCTAAGAACAAGTARTCRATACCAGCACCTTCGTGTCTTGCAAAAATACCAGCACCAAAAACTTCAGGAGCAGTGGAGTTGACGTAGAGCTTGGCTGGTTCAGCACCGTTGTTGGCAAGAGCCTTAGAGACCAAAGCGGAAAGAGTTAAAGTGAGTAAAGAGAATTGCATTTTGTGTATGTGAGTGAGGAGATTTGGAGTTATGTAAAAGTTTGTTTTCTGAAATTGATTGTCAGTGATTGATGATGATAAGTAGATGTTGAAATTGAGAGCCAGATTGTCAGTGGAAAAGAAGGAATCAGGCCAGTACTTATACCCAATGTGATAGAGAAGTTGAATACATGGAGAGCTGACAAGAGAGGTCATAGATCTGAAGTATGATGTCTCTTCAAGGTAGTATGTTACATCTAATGCGAAGTCAATAAATTGGAATCATTCACACAGCTCTCATGAAAACAATATCAAAACATGATCAAGTTTCATGATGATGTTACCGGCTGCCTTCAAAAAAAAAGGATCGGCGTTCCAAATTTAGATTTTTTTTCCGACCGGCATGAAAGTACGTAGTATGCCGAAATTGGTGCGCGGTTATAAGTCAGGTACGTCTTATATGCATGCATGCAACAACTCCACATGAAATTTCGTCATCATTAAGCAGATGGATCATCTTCCGAAAAGGATATATATTGATGTGAATCAAATCGTATAAAAATAAGTACTGGAGCCATATATGATTGGGTGGGATTGAAGTATACCGTATATACTAGTCTTTCGACAAGGATGATTCTTGAATTTACTCCTTTGCTCCCATGGCTGATGTATATATAAGGTCTACAAAGGTATACGTGCGACTTAGGGAGGCTGGTAAAAAGCATATATCAAGATTCATATGTACCCGATCGATTGATGATTTATTTTGTTACAGGATCTACAGGAGATAAATAAAACAGTTCAGCCAGTGATCAAATTTAGATGGTAACCTAGCTGTCAATCAGATATAAGTGACTAAGTTAAAGTTAAAGCATACATAGATGAATGTAATTGCATGCAGCATTCATTGTAGAAGAAAATTAATATCTTGATTCAGGGATAGAGGCTTAAACAACCCATTGAATTTAATATTAGAAGGTCATATGTACACAGCTATATAGATGTAAATATAGATATAATATAGATTGCATGTATCTTTTTATATGACCAATAATGACAATATGAAGTTTCTATCCATAGAACACTAATTCTGGATTCATGATCATTGATTTACCATTTATGATTTTGGTCAGATTCTAAATTCATGCATGCACGTGCATGCCTTCATATGCAAGAGAAGTATATAAGCGTAATTTTGACAGCTCTAGCTCTAGCTATCGCTGGCCAGTGGCCGTACATTATATATACGCCTCCATAAGTATATAGTTCACAACACTCATATATAGACGTTCAGGCCTACAGTTTTCAGATTTCATGCACGCTGCATACATATCGAGTGCCATGTTCAGAAAGTACGTGAAATAACATGTGGATTCGTTCCCTGTAGAGCATATACCGGCCAGGATTTGAATAGAATATTGTGAATCTTACGTTGAGAAAGTAAATTTAAATATATGGATCTTTTGAAGAAATTCAAGAAAAGAATATAGACGTACAATTGAAAAATATTTGAGACTATATACGATTTGGAAATCAAAATATCATGATAGATCATAATAAATTAACGTTAAAAAAGGAAAATATTTAAGGGTGCAAATGTCGAACGGTAGCTAGCAAATTAATATGTGAAAATATGAAATTCGTACAATGGAAGAAGTCATATGTGACTGATCTATTGAGATCTGTAAAGGTTAACAGCCAAACAGTTGGCCTCATCTTCACCACCATCAGGGTAGTACATCAACTCATAAGAATCAGTTGAGTACTTATATGGATCATTAGTATTCTTACAAGCATAGAAACCTTCCAACTTACCATCAACAAGCAAGTAGTTTTTGTCATCAATAGTGGTGAAAGTGATAGGCTTGGAATTTTCACCTTGGACAGTCAATTGGGCAAACTTATCATCAACGTTGAAGTATTGGGAGTAACCAATCTTGTTGGTGTAGATTTGTTGACCATCCCAAACCAAAGTATCAGAACCTTGACCTAAGAACAAGTAGTCGATACCAGCACCTTCGTGTCTTGCAAAAATACCAGCACCAAAAACTTCAGGAGCAGTGGAGTTGACGTAGAGTTTGGCTGGTTCAGCACCGTTGTTGGCAAGAGCCTTAGAGACCAAAGCGGAAAGAGTTAAAGTGAGTAAAGAGAATTGCATTTTGTGTATGTGTGGTTTGTATAAGTAATTAGTTTGTTGATGATGATGTATAATTGCTGAATTCAAGTTATAGGTTGAGAAGTAGTAAAAATGGAGGATCAGATCAATATTTATACCCCATATTGACAACCGTTTGAAAGCTGGAATTTGACAGATCCTTCTATATAAAGTAACATGTTACAGATGATCCTCAGGGTTTTACGAGGTCATGAATTATAGCTAGCACTGCTGAGTTAAACAAGGTTAAAAAAATAAAATATGATCAAGTTTTGATAATGACACATGATGACTGAAGATGGATGAATTACCAAAAACTTTAAAAACCGCTCGTCAACAGATCGGCGTTCCAAATTTAGGTGCGGAGCGATGAGACAAACGTGGAGCGAAGGCCGGTGGCAGGGGGCGGTAAGCGGTAAGCGGTTACGTAAGGTACGAGTATACGATGACCCTGGCCCTGCTTGTACTTAATCGACCTTTTCATGAAATATTCCTTGTTCTTCATATATGGGATCCATCATGTCTGTATGATCAATGATCATGCATGCATGGATTCTCGCTACTACAATTGCTCAATGACTATGAAAAATTCAACAATTTGAAACGATTATATAGATATCCCGAGCTAGCTTGAGGTATTGACCTGTGACCGGATGAGAGTTCATGTGGACCATGTGGGTGGCCAACAAATTTATGACTACCTAACTAGTAACGTACCCCTATATATAGACTTCAGAATTCAATTTCTAACAAGAAAATCTTTGTGTCTTTATTAAAATTACCAAATTGGGTGAATTACTAAAGTGTCAAAAAGAAACAAGATCCAAAAAGGGGCCCATAGACTTTCTTGTACATTTGCCCCTAGCTAGCTGCCCCTGGCTGATTTTACTAGCTGCAGACGCGCCAGGGGCCCCAGCTAGGGCCCCGCAGAACTTCGAAGATTCAAGTCAGAGCTGCGCCGATGTATCACATACCCAGCTGCCAGCACTGTCAACAACTTGAAGGGGTCTGAAACTCAAATATTATTACGAAAATTCCATGACCTGCCTCTTCAAAGGGTTCTAAACTACTTAATAACATACTTTGGAAGTTTTTAATATATAGAGGTGGAAAACAAATTCATAGAAATGCAGGTCCGTACAGTGAACACGAGCTTATGACGTATAATAAACTTTTAGCGCTCTTAAGAAAATCCGCCTGAACCGTGAACCGTGATCGCAGCCAAGAAGATCTCGAAAAACGCCCAGCAATGCTGAGATTTGCCAAATTGATTCGTTCAATCCGCGTTAACGCTTGGAATTTGAACTATCTTTAGCTGGGGAGTCGAGAGCTGGGGGCTAGTTTTTGTCAACATGTTACATGCCTTTAAAATTAAGGCTATAAATGATTACTTCTATTGCAAGCATACTCCAATGGAACGACGATCATAATCTGTAAGAATCATGCTCATGGAATCTGTATGCCATAGATAGGAAAAAAACACTGTTGCTTTTTTTAACCAATTTGATTTTCAGATTTTCAGGTGTTGGTGAATATCAATATTGTTGGGGATCAAGAACCGTGTACGTGTAAACATTAAACGTCATGTATACAACAGCCAAACGTAGGCAATGTCACTGCTTGTTGAAATAGGACCGTTAAGTTTCTTGATTATAAAAGGCGACTGTCATCCACCTTTCATTAATTTTGAACCTTTTGATCAGTACTTATACAACTATTAGACATACCTTTATTCCACAACAAACTTTCCCAGTTTCAAATTTATCAATTCCCCAATTCAAATTTCAATTTCCAAAATGCAATTATCTTTAGTTTCCGCCACTTTAGCTGTCCTTTCAGCTGTCGCCAACGCAGCTACTCCTACTCCAGACATGGAAAACGTCGTTCCTGCTTTACTTTACGTCAACTCCACTGACTCTGAACTTTCAGGAAATGCAATCTACAGCATCCATGAAGGTGCCGGTATCAACTACTTGTTCTTAGCTGAAAGTGGTAACCCAGAACTTTTGCTTTCTGACGGTACTCAATTATTCACCAATGCCACTGGTAACATTCAATACTTCAACGTTGACTCCAAGTTTGCTCAATTAGCTGGTGAAACACCAAATTCCAAGAGTATCGAATTTGATGAATATGATGGTAAGGATTACTTGACTGTTGATGGTGAAATTTCTGGTTTCTATGCTTGTAAGAATACCGGTGATATTTATCAATACTCTGAAGACAGATTCGAATTGATGTATTACCCTAATGGTGGTGAGAGCAATGATTGTGCTCCTGTTAATGTTTACAGATCAGAATAGATTCACAACTTGATCCAAGATATGCATTTATGTTCCTGAGGGCCATATAGTTCCATTCCAACACCACAATTCCAGGTCCTATATTTTGGAATTATACTGGTCTTGACTCTTCCACATGCCCACCTGCAGTTAATCAAATTCATCGATATCTTATGTCCCAATTTCTTCTTAGTTCAAGTTTCCTATAACCATATAATTTCCATCAAAATTCCTTTGCTTTCAACCGTTCGAGAAAAAATCTCCCTCTATATGTCGCATTTTTTTTCCTAATTAGTATATATTTTATAATATCATGTTCCTTTTAGATAAATCCTCAAGTTCAGTTTATTTTAATTTGTTTATAATTGTTAGCGTATACCTATATACCTTGAAAATTGGCATATGAGTGTTGAACCTATGGTTTACAGGTATTCTCACTTATACATGAGCTCGTTTGTTTTTTCAAGGAACTAATTCGCTGCGCACGATTTCGCACCGGCCTGCTCCCATTAACCGAGCTCTATATGCAGCTTCCACCCGAATGCAAATTTGTACAAGCTAGCTGGTTACGTGTTTATTTGTAAAAGATATTGAGTTTTATATTCATTAACCAAATGTATCATTTAATCTGTCTTGCACAGTTTACTTTCACCTCCATTTTGTCTTCATATTATAACAGTTGAGTATACGGCCGCCGCGACTACTGAACAAGTTACGGTTATCCTATATATCGAACTTTTCAAGCACGCATACTGCACCTATATATATAATATAACATTAATTAGCAATTTTCATTCATCTGAAACTTCTGAAGGGTTATATCCAAACAACGGCTGTGTTTAAAGAGGTGTATATCTCTTAAGTCTTCAGAAAACAGCTCGGCTTTCTACTTAATTGGTGCATGCAGCTTGGCACACAGCTGAGCCATACACAATAAGCTTCAAAATTTTGGATTAATGTAGTGTACAACGACGTTATAGACATGGCCTGGCTTTCAAGGGCTTTCATTTTTGACAGTCAGATGTTGAAGCTCTTGTCATGTGGCCTACAATTTATTGCTGGAGACTTCATTGTAAAACTTGGAGATAAGAGCCATGGACGTATAGTGGGTGGACTCGATTCAGTATATGTTGCATGCATGTATAGTACGTTGATCCATACTTAACGATCGTACAACTAGACTTACTAATTCACGCAGTTGATATATTGTCTTGGGAATATGGAAACATGGAACCATGGAACCCCATCAAGCTAGGTACAGGCCTAACTAATTACTCCGAGGCTCCGAAATATGTAACTTTTTCATTTTCCAGAACATTTGACAACACACGTCACACGTGGGGATACGACTCATACGAGAATACTGGAAGAAGCAACGTATAAACTAGATTTAATAACCAATTTGTGATCTTATAGATATTGTAAGCTCCGGAACGAAGGCTACATTGGTGACGGGCGTCAAAGTTCTTAACATATTATATAACCGAGGTCCGAATTGCACCAGACATCTGCATCGCGACAGCTTTATACCTATATAGGGGCTAGGGCATCGCACCCAACAATTCTGCAGCGCAATATTGTTCAGTAGATTGTTTTTATTTCTTTTAATTGTTTACACAATTTATACGTTTCAAAACACAGCTATATAATCTCATCAGGCCAAATCCCTGTATATGGAATTAAATGAATAAATTCCATGGCTGCCTTGAAAAGCAAATTTGGAATGTAGGCTTATCAACTGCACATGCCTAGCTTGTATAAACTTGTTTCGATAGCTGATATTATTAATAACTGTTTTGATTTCGGAAGAAAGCAAGAAGATGAAGAATTGAAACTTGTATATATATGAAAACCTAATCGATCTGTGATATGTATCTTTTTTGGGGGAAATTGAAAGATACAAGCATTTACTATACTATGGCGCAATTTGCAAAGGGTCGAGAATCGAGATATGGAAATAAGCAGCGATGTAGCTTTGAGTTCGCACAATTAGCACTGAACGTTGTAATTGTCCGGAGTGTTTCGGCAGCAAAAGATCGATGCCGAATTTTTTTTCAACAATTATATCAACAACTTTCAGATGAGGCAATGGGCATCTAGGCAGCTACCACATATATATATATAAACACTACGTGCCCCACTATGTCCAATTTCGAGTGGTAAACATGCATATACGAGTTTTTTTAGCTAGTACTTATTAATCCAATCAATTTGTTCAATATATTCAACAGCATCTGATATATATATTCTGTGCCATGACTGAATCCACCACAGGAACAAACAACACTTATCAATCGAGTGAACTTACCACCACTAAAGAAATGAAATCCTTTGCAGAAAGCTCTGCAAACTTTGAAGCTCAAACATATCATCCAGATGAAGAAGAGGGAGAAGGAAATAATCTGAACACACTTTTAAGAACAGTTACAAATTATACTGAGTATTCCAGAACAACTGGGCATGCTTTGGAGGAAGAAATTGAAAGAATTGAAAGTCATCATGAACCTGCACGTCCAAAAACTTACAGCTTACTATCAAAAAAGGGTCTTTGGAAGCCTATTTTCTTCAAACAGTATGCTTTTATTTTGGTGGTGTTGATAGCTTTTGTTTTCATTTCGTTCTCAATTTACTGGGGCTCAATGTATGAAAGACCAAAAAGACTCACCAATCTGAAGGTGCTTGTTGTTCTTGAAGATGATCAATCAGCTATCATTTCTCAAGCTTTGAACACTACTGCCCACACACTTCCTATCTCCGCTTTGGCTGGTTGGGTCATCAAGACTGGTCTCTCTGAACCTGAAATCATCAAGAAAGTCCACGATCAAAAATACTGGGGTTCCATTTATGTGTCATCTAATGACTTGTCATCAAACTTGGTTTCTGCATTCAGTCAAGGTTCTTTTTACAACACAACCGATGTCGTTAGATCATACTATGAAACCGGAAGAGACCCAAATGGTATGAACCAGTACGTTATCCCAGCCATTACTAAGTTTTCATCAGTATACCAATCCATACTTGAACAAGGACTCTATCCAGAACTACTTGCCAATGCTTCTGATTCCAATTTGGCCAAACTCAGAGACAATGGAATGTTAACATCATACCCTAAGATCACTATAACTGATGCTGCTCCATTGGAACAACCTGTTTTGATGGCTCCTATTATGGTTGGTTTGATTTATATTATCATTTTGACTTTTTTCCAAGTGTTATGGTTCATCAAGTTAAATGCAGATGCTGCTCAAATCTTGAACCCGACAAGTTATATCATTTACAGAGCTTTGCTTCAGCAAGTCAACTTTTTAATTTTGTCATTGGGTTACACTGCTCTTAATTCTGCTTTCAAAATTAGTTACAACAAGTCATGGAGTGGAGGATTTGGCGTTGCTTGGATGACACATTATCTAGTCATGGCTTCTGTCGGAGGTGCTAATGAAAACATGTATCTTCTTTGCTTCAGTACTTTACCACCTTTGATGGGTTTCTGGATGTTGATTTTTGTTATTTTGAATATTTCAGCCACATTTTCACCAATTGAAGTCTGCCCAAAGATCTTTAGATTCACATATGCCATGCCTGTCAAAAATGCCTACGAAATTTCGAAAATCATCTACTTTGATACTTACAGAGGAAACCTCGGAAGATACTTTGGAGTCTTGATTGCATGGATGATTGTTAATATGATATTACATCCTCTTTGTTTGATCTTTTTCAGTACCAGAACCAAGAAGAAAGTTCAAAAGGAAGCTCAAGCTGCAGCTGCTGAGAAAGAGGCATCGACGTGATTTTGCCCATGATAATTTGCCCTATATGCATGCACATGTGGGCATGTTCGATCGATGATGTATGTATTTTTTGTTCAAATTGAATTACAAATTGGTTGACATATGATTCAATTTAAAGTCTTCGAAACACAAAGAAGCTTTTTGAAAACTCAAATTTTTGTTTTGTAAGCTATATTTATCAAGGTCTAGATCCGCTATATATAGGCCGAGCTGGGATGACGTCTCTGAATGCCGGTTTTTGGCCAATACAAATTTGCTGAGATATCTTATCATATTAATTTACATATATAGAGAAGTTTTGATGTATATACGTTATATACATGTGATCGAATAGATATATAAGGATGTTTTGAATTAACCTTTCTATATGCGGGCTTTGTTCGATGACTGCATGTTTGTAAGTGGTATGGCTTGCAACTTACGCTTAGACGTTCGCGTAAACGCAAATTTTCGTAAATGTATAGAAGAAGTACACGTCAGATGTGAAACCCCTGGACAATCACAACCGTTTTCTTACAAGAATCCGTTTCAACTTTCAACAATATTTTTTCAAAGAGATATTTGATTATGGATTTCCAAGGTATATAAGTATCATCATGAATCTGCTTTGAATCATCAGCAACTGGGATTTATTTGGCTTGCCTGGAAGTGTTCAATGACTCAAATCGAAACTTCCCGTTTCAAACAAATCAACAAATGGTCATGTTTCAGTTTCCCATTCTAACATTTTTAATCCAACTTCTCTATCTAACACAAACAGCAGAATCAAAAGAACCATGGCAAACATCACTACGTCTGCCAGGTTATAATGCCTACGTCTCAGGATGTATGAGCACCACAACTACACTCTATACCTTTGACTACGGAACCAGTGAATACGGCCGTCAATATTCATTCGATAAAATATGCAACTATCCACCGGCAACGGGAACTTTTCTTTACTGTCTAGTTGGTCTCTTGGGTCAGGACAAGATGAAGGAGGTTCTTGAAACTTTCAATGGTCAATGTTTGACTTACACAAAAACCAATTTTGGAATTCAACATTTCGTCGACCAATATAACAATGCCTCAAATTACGTGGTGGAACCATCTTCAATTGATAACATCAGCTTGCCTCTTTATGTGCCAACTTATCCAAATTTGACTTATGCTCAGGGTTACACTGACACAGTCACTGCTTTTTATACAAACTATGACACCTCTGTTGGTTTTGCTTATGGCCAGCTTCTTTATTTTGTGGTGATTATGTTGCTTGGTGGATTGTACAAGATCATGAGAGCTATGAACTTACATCAATCTTTGGTTCACCCAGCCATCAATGCTTTCAGATCATACGTCACCATCCCATCAATTTTTCCAAATGGTAAGATGTGGAGACCATTTGGTGTGAAAGTTTTCACATGTTTGCTTCCTGATAGATTAGACACCATTATTTGCTTCGGTTATGCTTTACTTCACATAATTTTCTTGTTGTACCCTTACCATTCATCACCTGAACATTTCTACATGTACAAGACTACATCTGCTGAAATCTCACAATATATGGCCGATAGAGCTGGTATCTTGGCTTTTGGTGAAATTCCACTGTTGATTCTTTTTGCTGGTCGTAACAATTTCTTGGCATTTGTTTCCGGTTTCAAGTACTCCAGTTTCATCCACTTTCATAAGATGGTTGCAATTACCATGGTCCACATGGCTATCATACACAGTTTTAACTATGTCATGACTGAGATGCCATACTGGTCCACGGCTATAAAAGAACGTTACGTCGCTTGTGGTTTGGCAGCTACTATTCTAGGTTATTTTATCTGGATGCTTTCTTCCCATCCTATTAGAACCCGTGCATATGAAGTTTTCCTCTACACCCATATCATCATGGTTATTGCCTTTATTGCAATGTGCTGGTACCACTGCAAAGAACAAGGATTCTGTGAGTATATTGTCGCTGCATGTGTCATTTGGGCTTCTGATAGAATTGCTAGAGCTTTTAGAATGTGTGCGTTCGGTTACCATAAGGCTGAGATTACTATTGTCAATGAAGAATCTTTCAAAGTCTGTGTCAGAAAGCCATCCAACTTTAGCAGTCGTCCTGGCCAATACGCTTTTGTTTATTTTGCTGATCCATTGCTTTGGTTTCAGAGCCATCCATTCTCACTTTTAAATGATGGTGAACATGTGTTCTTTTACATTAAGGTTAAGAAAGGTATCACTAAGAGAATCTTTGAAGAGTTGGTTGCAAACAACGGTATTCTCTGGAAGAAAATTTGCATTGAAGGTCCTTATGGTGAACCATCATTTGTCGGCAAGTACGACAATGTGCTTTTAATGACCGCAGGTTCAGGCATGCCAGGCATCTTCAACCATGCTTTGGATTTATCTTGGAGGGAGAAGCCACAAAATATCAAGTTGATCTGGATTCATAAGACTATGGAAGACATGAACTTTTACATTTCCGATTTGTTGAGTAAGCTGAAAGATACGAGAATCATCATTGACATTTACTTGACTAGAGAAACATCAGTGGAGAGTGTTAAAGAATCATATGGAGATTCCAACAACGAATTAGCTTCAGTCAGCTTCTCTGCTTCTGAGGACTCTTCAGATGAAAGTTCAAATAAAGATGTTCTGATTAGGCTTGAATCGGTGGCCAAGGAAGTTCCTAGTTTCATAAATATCAAGATTGGTAGACCAGATATGCAGTATTTGATTTCACAAGAGATTGAAAGTTTTGGTGGTGGATCTGTTGGTATCGTTGCTTGTGGTCCTCCTGTTATGATGGATGATCTTAACCATGCTGTCTCTCGTGAGGTGCTTAGATGCCGTTCCAGACTTGATTATTTTGATGAGTATCAAACTTGGTGATTCTCGTTTCAACATTCGCTTTTCCTTTTTACACCTTTCTTTTCATTAAGTTTTCAGAATTTTTCACTTCGATCGATTAACCACACGTTCAAATTCACATCTCATTTTGGTTTTCCACACTAATTATAGTTCACAAGATTTCTTTCCATATTTCCTACTTTTCTAACTTCTCTTTTACTAAGCATATGTTTCTTTACCTGGGATATATTTGACATGTTTCATGTTTATATCCCTGAAATACCCTCAATATATATATCATTCAGAATTCTATACCAAGAAAATTCGAACACAATCATGTCGAATTTAAAACACGTCGCATTGAAACTTGAAACCAGCTCTTAATTCTCAAGCTCTAGTATTATTAATTTTTCGGTTCGCGGATATCATCGGAATCTATCGGGCCAAATCCGCTGATCATAATATGCCGATGTATATTGTACGGCCGGCACATGTGGGAAGTGTTATGTAGAAGAAAAGCAATTGATATATTGAACTATTTAAAAGAAGGAAAATGCAAAAAGGACGTACTTGAAATTATAAAAGGTTTGTGCATGGTAAACTGCCATAGTGGAAGTGTGAAACATTGGTGACAAAGGGTAAAACAGGGATTTACTCCTCTTTTTAAAGACAGTTCATGTGTGTATGTACAGTGTTTTCATGCATGCGTGTAAAACAGAACCATGGCCCGGAGGCCTCTATTTTAATTGTTATTATAGCAGGTTAACATACCATGTTATCTATTGAGCTTTGTAAACATTGACAGGAATACAAGCACTACCTTCACCACCAGTAGGATAATACATCAATTCAAACTCACTGAGAGAATAGTTGTAAGGATCACTGGTATTCTTACAAGCAAAGAACCCACCCATCTCACCACCAACTGTCAAATAGTGCTTGTCGTCATAATAATCAAATTCAATATTTTTAGAATTTGGACCAGAGACGGTCAACTTGGCATAGTGATCATCAACATTGAAGTATTTGGCATAACCTGTTCTGTTGGTGTAGAGTTGTGTGCCGTCTGTCATTAACAATTGTGATGAGTTGTAGCTTTTGTCTCCCAAGTATAAGTAATCTATTCCAGCTCCTGAATGTTTGCCATAGATCCCTGAACCTGACACTGCTAGGTTTGATGAGTTCACAAATAGTGATGCTGGCAGAACAAATCTTGCTAAAGATGGACTGATGGTTGATAAGACTGTCAAGGCGAATATGATGGCGAATTGCATGTTTTCTGTGGTTTGTATGTTGCTGTTGTGATTATTGATTGTTTTGGTTAAATTCTTTACAATTCAACCTGCTTTCAATTCTATTTCAACTTCCAAAAAGTAGGGCAACATCACCCATACTTATACCCTTTCAAACCGTCAGACCGTGGTTGTTGGCTTCTGAAATTTGCATCGAAAAGAAACATGCAATGATTTAACCTTTTTCCGTTCCTGTAGTAGCTGTTATAACGCATTTCCATAAATGTATATTTCTCCTGTGTGACAAAAAGTAAAAAAACAAAGGCAATTATGTTTCCCAATCAGAGGAATTGAAAGACGATAATGTGCAATTAAGAAAAGCAACGACTTCTGACTCCTGATAACCAAAATCCCTGCGCTCACGCTTTCGTAATTTGGCAGAATGAGGGCGCGCACAATCAAATTTCAGGGGAGGCTGGCTGTCAGTTGGAAAACTCAATTTTGCCTTATAATAATGAGGTGAACGCGTACATAATTTAACATGCAAACATACCTAACTATGCAAAAACATATACCTATTAAAAGTAATTATGAGTGCTTAAAAGGTGAAATATTAAAACCAGCTGAAACTTTATGAGTACATGTACAATGTATATGCGCCCATTTCACCAAATTACAATTAAAATTGTCTTCGACGCGTCGAGGTCGGCCAAGCTGTATTGCAAAAGAAAGTTCAAATTTCGATAAGGCGACAATTAATCATGAAACCTTTCGAAAGGAGTGTAATTAGCTAGAGACTAGAGTGAACCACATATATTCTTGGTAGAGATGCGAAATATGATTTAAATTGGGATGCAATAGATATGAGTAGATCAAAACAGATCCTATATAGAGAGATGGAGTTAAAGTACTGCATGTGAAGACGCTTGAAATAAAGAAAAAATGGAAAAAACAAGACATTAAAAAAAAACAGTGAACATATAAGAAAGAACAAGAAACTATAAAGACAATACGGAATAAAATAGGATGTGCATAAGGATATGATATGATAGATGCAAAAGAAGAAAATAACGAAGGTGTTTAGTCTATATTGATGTTCTCAAAAAAAACAAAACACAGAAAAGTTAGCTATAATAATGAATGCAAGTTAAATAATGTTTCCAGGTGGGAATCAATCATGTGGTGTAGTATCATGGTTGATACAGCAGCCGTGGAATAAAAGAGTAGGACGGTGATGCAATGTAATGACAAGATGGAAGATGAAATCGAATGAAAACAACGATGGGCTAAGATCAAATGTTGTATGCAAGATGAAAGCCATTAAATAGAAAAAAGAACCCGCGTTCAAACAAAAGGAAGGAAAAAGGAAAATCGAAGAGAGAACATGATAAATTCATGACAATTGACAAGAAGACAAAATAAATATGATAAAAAGCAAGCTCGAGTGTGTACGAAAATGAATGAGTCAGCTTCAAACAAAAAAACCGATCACTTCATTCCTTTCAACCACTCATGTTCCAAAATCTGTTTCATTGTAGGTCTCTTACCAACATCCTTAACCAAAATCAGCTTAATCAACTCAATACATTCATCACTGACACCATCATCACCACCGTGAGAATCAGGAATCACAAATCCACCATCCAAGATCTCATCAACTGAGACAAATGGATTCTCTTTGAAAACCAAAGTGTATAGCAAAACACCCATAGCCCAAACATCTTGTGCTTTACCCTCGTATGGCTTACCATTCAACACTTCTGGTGCAGCATAGTCTATAGTACCGACAAACACACCAAATGGTCCGTTCTTGGAATAAGCAGCCGATCCAAAGTCAATCAGCTTAACGATGAAATCTTGATCAACGATGATATTCTCATCTTTGATATCTCTGTGAACCACACCATGGGCATGTAAATGGGCCATGGCTGAACAAATCTGATAGTAGATGTACTTGCATTCCAGTTCGGTCATCGTGTCCTGCTTAAGTTCAATGAGGTCAAATAAATCAACCGCTGGTGGAGCAGTAGACAGTGGAGGCGGCAACTTGTCAAAGGCTTGATTTGTAGTAGGTGTATCAGCAGCAGCAGACACCACAGATGATGATGACTCAGTTGTTGATGTTGATGTGGAATTGAATGAATCAGGAATAGCATAAACGCCACCGCCATGCTGCATAGTTTCCAAATAATAACAGTTTTCATCTTCGAAAAAATCCACGATTCGTTGAATGTTTGGATGAGGATCCATGTTGATTGAATTTAAGATTTGAATCTCTGATGGAATTGTACCGAGGCTACGATCACGAACCCATGTGTCCACCAAGATACGTTCTTTGAAGATAGCCTTGATGCAGACAATATACGGTGGGTCATCAACGTGTTGACCAATGACAACGTTACCGTATGCGCCATGACCCAAGTTTTTGATCACTTTGAAATCAGTGAATTTCTTCGTACGACGATGGGTCCCCACTTGATGAGGCCAATATTTGGATGTTTGTTGTAAATAACGAACTTGCTCGGTTTCTCTTTTGAGTTGACGTTTACCACTGGTCATCTTATGAAGTTTGAATTGTTGGAATTTGTTGTCTGAGTCAGAACCATCGTTATTCAAGTTATTGTTTCCTGCAGTTGTGGTTGACCCGGATGAAGAAGAAGATGAGGATGAGGAAGTTGTACCTTTGATTGTAGAAACGCCAGAGACATTACCACAATTAGCACCAGTACTGGATGTAGAATTAGAAGTTGGTCGAAGGACATTATCATACTCTTGAGATTCCATTGAAAACAGAGAAGAAGAACGGTCTCTATTACCATCTTTTTCCAGCACAATCATCTTTTCAGGTGATGGCGGATTTAAAATGTTGTATTTTTCACGCAATGCCAAATCTGGATCAATATCATTATTCGGACTCAACTGATCAGCCATCGTGGTTGAAGACGTAGCTGCTGTGGTGACTGTAATGGTAGTACCAGCAGAACTCAAAACACTACCAGAACCACCAGAAACACCAGCTTGTTTATCCCTATTTGAGGAGTTACCACTGCCAGAACCTGAAGCAGAAGCAGGTAAATCGTCAACTGACGACCCAGCGGAATTTCCACCACCTGGAGAATGAGCTTGGAAACCAGCCTCATTCATCAACTTCAACTGAGAAGGCAATTGTGAGTGAGAATGAGGAACGTGGAGAATACCAGAATCTGATTTTGCAGCAGCTGCACGATCATGTTTAATCTTGTTCAATTGTTGAGAGATCGAATCTAATTTGATAGCATCTGAATCAGAAGAAGTTGGACCACTACGACAAGCTCTTGAGTAAGTCATCCATAGCATGAACGAATCATCAGGCAGAACTCTTAATTGAACATCAATCTTAATTGTGGCACCATCAGAATGGATAGCGTCCAAACCAACAGAGTTCAAAAACAATAATTCGGCCTCTTTGTCAACATCAAACTCAATGTCTGAACTAGCGTTAGATATAGCTTTATCCTTAGCCAACAGAGCAGCATTTAACTTTCTAAAATAATGTTCTGGTAAAACCAACCCCAATTCACTCTTCAAATTTGGGTTTTCCAACTGTGCCAACTTCATCAGTTCACTGAAACGAGGCAAGATGGTGTCAATGCAAACGCCATTCAACTTTGATGTACCGAACAAATTACGGGCAATTGCCTGATTAAACCCAATGATAGGATAATCATCCAGTGACGAAATGATGAACGTGCCCGCCATATAAGGCAACGAATGCAAGTGCAGTCTGATAACCTGTTTGTCACCAGAAGAAGACGAGTCCAACTCATCTGAAGTCACAGCACATGGAGCCAAAAGACTATGTTTGCCCAACTTCATGGTGAAATAACGAGTCTTGGTGATCAAATCAGAAGGTGCCATTGCTGGATCAATCAAATTGGAATTCTTGATGTTTGATGATAGTTTGGCTGCCATCGTAGGTAAGAACTGTGACACTTTCAAACCTTTGAAATTTGCCTCTTTGAATAAACTTGATGCTGTTGTGGATTGAACAAAGCTTTCAACGGACCAACCGGAATCATCTGAATCATCATCTTCATTGGCTGTGTCGGGATTAGTGTCATTATCGTGTGCGGCTTTATCTCCGACGGTGTCACCATTAGCATTATTCACAATTGCAGCGTTATTGTTGTTTTTTTTTCCTCCACCGATTGTTCTAGAAATGACTAGATCAACAGCATCACAAGGAACTTCTTGAAAGATCAAAATCATAAAATCTTCTTTCCGTTTAGCCCACAACGAAGTCCAAGCCATTTGTGCACCACCACTAGAAGACATCATTCTCTTAATTGCGATAATCTCACCACTGAAAATCAACTCTGAACCACCAAACAATCTATCCAACACGAGTTGTCTTGATCTAGGAGCAATCAAATCAAGTAAAGTTAAAGCACGTATTGTATTTCTTGAGAATCCAAAAGTCAATAATGCTACATCATTGGCGTTTTTCAAGTCCCATGGTGACTCTAATTCACAGGTGAAGATGGCTTTCGGTTGCATGTTCTTGCCGGCTGATCCCATGTGGTATTGACGGCCAGTGGTGTTTGCTGTTGATGTGGTTGTTGTAGTTGTGGTCGTGGTCACTGTAGTTGGTGTTGATGTAGTTATAGAGGACGATGAGGACGCTGCTGATGAGGATGAGTTCAGCTGGTTCAGGCCAATGACAGACGGGCTGGCTCTGGATAATGTCAACCCACCAATCATTCTATTGTTGCTGACGTTCAAACCAGGAGTAGCACCAGGAACAGCTGAAGTTGAGCTTGAACCACTGGCCACAGTAGTTGTAGTCGTGGTAGTCTGGGTAGGTTTATCAGTGAACGGAGTAGCCAAGGCTTCCAACAAGTTGATTTTCAAGTTTGTGATCTTGGAAAATTGGTTCACGTTAGAAAGTGACAAGTTGTGTAAATCGACATAGTTCGCATTATGTGACCAGTCTTCAAGTAGTGAACCACCTGAGTTTTCAAGAAATTCAACAATGGCTTTCAAATCCTTGTACATTTGTTCATCATCTGTCTCCTGCGATTGGGCCTTCTGGTTGTTGTTGGTTGTTGATGTCGTCACTGCTGTGTTTGTTGTACTCACTGATTCCTGGGATGTTATAGATGCCGTGTCTGCGTTCGTCTGAGATACTTTTGAAGCCACAGCTGGATCCAAAGAAGGCACAAAACCCAAGCCAATTGAAGTCGAGGAACTGCTATGTGAAATCGTAGGTGATGAAGGCAAAGATAAACTTTCTTGAGATTTTGAAATAAAACGTTGTCTAAGTCGCTCACGAGGTTCCATCAGTTCAAAAGTTGCCTGACCCAAATATTGCTCTTGTTGTAGCTGTTGATTATGTAATTGTTGCTGTTGGGCTTCATTCTGTTGATGGATCATTAACAAGTTGGAAACACTAGTGTTTGCTTTTCGACTCTCGAATCTCATCAAATTGTCCATCATATTCACGGCATAACTTGACCTTCTTCTGGATAGCATTGGTGGTTTTTGAGGTGGTCCCAGGGCAGCAATTGAAGTATTGGAACTGTTTGGCATTCCAGGTAGTCCACTTCCTGCAGAAAGTGTCCTTCTTGGGATGATGGGACTGCTTGGAGCAGACATGTAGTTATGAGTATCTGGGCTGGCCAATGGTGGATTAAGGTAAGGCTTATGAGTGTTTCTGGAGTTTGGAGGAGGAATATCTGTTGTATTTGTGGTTGTTGTTGTTGACGATGATGACTCATGATGAAGTGTTGAAGTTGATGTCTCTTCCGCATCTGAAAGGGACGTGGCTGTTTCCAATTTTCTTGCTCTAGCCTCAGCATCAGCTTTCTTGATTTTGATCCATTCAGGACGATCAATTAAAATCTGCAATGATCTTTTCAAAACTCCTAATCGTAAAGCCAACGAATTAGGGGACACTAAAGTGTATGAATATGATTGAGGGGACTCAGTGGAAAACTTCATAACTTCCTCATGGGAAGGAGCAGATGAATTGTTGCTGTTGCTGTTGTTGTTACTGTTCCCACTCCCACTGGCTGCCTTTGAAGGTGAAGTGGCGTTGAGGTTAGCCGTCGTACTCGTATTGGTGGTGGTCATTGAGTTTGAGTTTGGGTTTGCTGCTGTAGTTGTCGTGTTGTTCACGCCCCTCAACTTCAACCCAGGCAAGGGAGACGAAGGAGTATGAACGTCATTGAAATATGCAGCATTGATGGAATTGACACTTCGGTTGAAACTAGCTGTGTTGGGGGATAACAATGCACCAGGTGATATTTGAGATTGATTTTGAACTTGTTGAAACACAGGGGTCATTGGACCTCCTGCTGGACTCTGTGGTTGGCCTGCATTGTGTCTTTCTCTGGCTCTGGCCTGTGATGCGGAAGACGGTTGAAGTGTCACTGATGGAGATACTGAAGTATGAGGAGGAGTACTGTTGTTGTTGTTGCTGTTGGCTAATGAAGCAGATGCTGGTATAGGTGGGGTCATTGGTAAAGAGGAGTCCGTGGAATTGTTATTGCTGTCTTCGTGTGAACTGTTTGACAAAGCCATCGACAGGGAATTATAAGAACCTGATATGGCTGCTGATCCACTTGAAGAATGCAAAGATGAAGAGCTGTTGTTATTGAGATAGGTTCTGAAGGAGGAAGATGAAGAATTCGAACCAGATGAGTCGTCTTTGCAGTTGTTGGAAAACTTGCGTCTCGTTCTTGAAGGAGGAGTGTATGGCATCTTTGATTAAATTGCAAATTGCCCTGTCCTTTTCCTTGTCCGTGTCCGTGTCCTGTTCCTTTCAATGGTTTTCCTTGGAGTAAATAGCCTGTGATGCAGTAGGTGGCTAGATCAGATCTGGTGTTCAGTGTTCCCAGGCTGGTGTTCTTTCTGTCTTGGTTGTGGGTCCTGGTTATTTTCTGGTGTCTGGTGTCTGGTGATTGTATGATCCCTTCCCTTCCCTTCCCTTCCCACTCTAGTCTCACTGTCTACTCATCCTCGCGTGTAAATATTTACTGGGAAATTTTTTTTCTGTTTTGTTCTTTCGGGGTGAGCAGTGCTGAGAGAGAGAGTGCAGCAATGCTGGCTAGTGGCCCCGCTGGAGTCAGTGAGCATGAGCATACTAAGGCACCAGGCAGCCACGTTCTTACATTTTTTTCGAATTTTTCATAATTTTCATTTCATTTTATTTTTCACAAACTAAAAAAACAGTAAATTTAATATTTCTCAAAATGGCACAGTCACTGCGCCACGCCTATCTACATAGAAGTTGACATAACATTACAATTACAACAATTGTTTAGCATTCAACAACTCAGCAATCAAAACACCACTACCAGCAGCACCAATGATAGTGTTATGGGATAACACAACAAACTTGAAATCAAGCACTGGATCTTCTCTAATACGACCAACACTGACACCGAAACCACCATCTCTTTCCCTATCCAATCTTGGTTGAGGTCTATTTTGTTCTTCCAAAACATGGATGGCTTGCTTAGGAGCACTAGCACATCCCAACTTGGTAGCTTCACAAACGTAGTCTCTCAAACATTTCTTAACTTCTTCAACACTTGGTGCTGGTCTCTTTGCGAATTTCAAAGCAACACATTCAGTATGTCCATCACTAACGGCAACACGGTTACATTGAGCACTAACTTTCATTGAATCATCATTCAAAACTGTGGTCTTGTCATCTTTCAAATGACCCAATATCTTCTTGGCTTCCCATTCGATCTTCTCTTCTTCACCACTGATGAAAGGAACAATGTTATCCAAGATATCAATACCAGGGAACCCAGGACTGAACCCAGCACCAGAGATAGCCTGCATGGTGGTAGTAGTCAAAATCTCCAAAGGACCAAACGTATCAACCAATGGCTTCAAAGGAGCAACCAACCCAGCAGTGGAACAGTTACTGATACAAACGATATAACCTGGTCTCTTTTCACCCTTGGCTTTAGCCACACGGACTTTTTCAGCAACAATATCCAAATGGTCTGAGTTGGCAGTCGGCACAACCAAAGGAACATCCAATTCACGTCTGTAGTTCTTAGCGTTGGAGACAACAACCAATCCAAATTCAACAAACGCTTTTTCAATTGGACCAGCGTACTCAGCGTCCAATCCAGAAAAGACAACATCACAGTCGGCAAATTCTTCAGGCTTACATTCAGTGACGACCAAATCGGCAGCTTGTGTTGGCATCAATGAAGTTTGTTTCCATTCGACGGCTTGCTTGTATGGTTTTCCAGCGGAACGTGAACTGGCTCCTAGTTTGGATAGTTCAAATGTTGGATGGTTGGCTAGTAGTAAGATGAAACGTTGGCCAACTGATCCGGTGGCTCCTAGCACACCAACTTTTCTTCTAGTTTGTGTTGTTGTGGACATGTTGATGTGAGTGTTGTTTGGTTTTTTTTTTTTTGATGGGTTTGGAGTAGGAAAGAAAGAAGAAAAACAATGAAACTGAAGGTAAAGGTTGGATAATATAAATTGTTGAACGACTGCACTGGATCGGAGTTTTACTCAAGGTGGAGATCCATAGTAGAGGCCGCCTACATTAAGTAAGCGGTACCGGCCAGTTGGTGACTGAGTCGTCTGATGTCAGACAATTCTGCATGCGTGAGTCATACAGTTTTTGAAAGGTGATTTTCTTCTTATATACGTATTAGAGAGTGCTGGTGGCACGGACATCCGGTTTGACAGCGTCGATTTATCGTCGCAAATTGGAGACGATGAGTCGATGTACGTAACGCCGCACAAGGCTAGTTAAGATCTTGGCCCTGTATTAATGTTATCGCAAGACATTCCAAGATTTGTTCATAAGTTCATCAGTTCCACACAATCAATATTCAAAAACACAAGCAAAGAAAAAGGGGATTTAAAATTGGTCTGTCTGTCAAATGATCAAATGAGCATGATACCAATGAAAGACAACCCAACAATAGATGATTATGTTCAGATATTGGTGGGATTACCGGTGGAATTACAACAGGTGATTATAGCACATAGTCTGACTCAACTAGATGATGGGTTTTACAACTTTGCCACAACCACACCCACAACTACAGGACCAAAAGACTTCAAATGCAAGAGACAAATATTGGAACAGACACAACGACATTCACATTCAGATTCACATTCACACAATGACCACCACCACCATAGGTCGAAAGATACCGTGTCAGAAGAACAGTGTTGTGGGCTTTATCCAACATTGAGGTTCGTTGCATTACCTTCTGACAACCCACAACTAGCAGTTAGGATCTCACTGTACACCACAACCATCTCAATGATCATCAGTGATTCAAGTTCAGGTCAACTAACCACAAAAAGAGTGATACTACACCAGAAACCCAATGAAGACATTAACCACAACTGGATCGAGCATCTGTCCAGTTTCAAACTCGTTGAATTGAAAGTTGACGCACATGCGTTAGATCTCGAGTCATCAAACCGGTCTCATTCTCATAAATCTCCAGAATCCGGGATTTGTGGACTGGTAGTGTTGATCTTGATGAAATTTGGCGTGCCTGATGAGTTCATATTGGATGATTTTTTCGCTGGTAGTTTGTTTTCTGATTTCTTAGACCATGGTGAACGACTCGGATGGTTGAATAAAGTCACTCAGTTGCATGAACTGCATCAATTTGATGTTGAGACCTTGGTGGAACAACTTAGGTTGCAAGATGGTCGGTTTGCTGCGTTGTATAGTGTTTCATTTGATATTTTCAATTGGAAGAAACTTGGGTCTCAGGTTGAATCATTTCAAAGTTTGTTGCCATTAGTTGATCATTTGGTTTTCAAACTGAGATCGTTCTCAGGGCTGACACTTTACAGAGAACAGATGCATCCTGGTACGGTCTGGAATACTGAGACTATAGCTAGGGATGAACAGAAGTTTTTCACGTTTTTACAAGAGAATAATCCAAAAGTGTCTTTGAAGATAGGTTCGATTAACAAGTGTGGTCTCTGGGAAAGAGTATTTGCCATCTTAGAGAACGCTAAATCGGTTTCTACTTGTATGCTAACTTCGCCTGACGTATATCCATACGCTGACGACATTTCACGAACTCTATCTCTTTTCACTAGACTATCTCAAATTCGAATTTTAAGATCGTTGACTATTAGCCTTTCTGAAATTGGAGACATCACACTCATCTTGCCCTACGTGACACATCTCAAGATCAAAGCGAAATCAATCAACAAACTAAACCTAAGCAAAATGACCAACCTGCGTTACTTTGGAGTGATAACAGATGGAATGCTAGATCATGAAACAATGAACACGATCCCTAAATCAGTAAGAGACCTAGAAATCCGTTCTGATTACTCACCAATGGTATACAAATACAACTTACCTCCATTCCTACAAACACTGAGAACTGGGCCTGAATTACTTGGCCATTTCCATTTTTCACACGAAGCCGTTGTTCATATCGATACTTTGAAACTTGACATTAACCGATTCGATGAAATTTACGAGGATTACCCAACTTGGAAATTCGTGCCTTCTACAATCAACCTAGTTTACATCAAATACTACAACACATTGTTAATCCCCCGAAATGATACCATCACGACAAGTTTACTCACTCAGAGAATGGCTAGATTGCGTGATCAGTTCCCTATCCCACTCCAACTTCCTATCCCCAAAATCGGGGGCACCAGTCCCAACCAGACAGGTACAGGATACACAGAAAACAAGATGTTTGGAATGTCCATACCTGAAACTGTACCATCGGTGGAAATCGTGTTGCAGTTCATGGAAGAAGACCCAAAATGTGATGTCGTGTACATCAACGTTGATCCAAGAGACGTTTCTCAAAACATGAACAGTTATTTCAATTTCTGGTCTTCTTTTAATAGTTTTAAACAGTTCGATAAGAATCAATACTGGTGTTGTTTTAATATCGGTGAGGAGACGTTGCTCCAATTGACATTTTGTGATATTGTTCATCAGAGAAATGCAAATGGAAGTGGTCAGATTGATCATGATGATGGAAATGGGAGTGGAAGTGGTGGGTATGATAATGTTGTTGTTGTTTGTGATGATGCTGTTGTGGATCATGTTTGTTGTTATTTGAAAGAAAATGAAGAGTGGCTTGTGAAGCATAAAGGTTCTGGGTCACTTTGGTATTTTACTGTTGCTGATGGGTTTAGTGTTGGTGATGTGAATGGATGGTCTTGTGTTATTGTTTAAGGTGCCGTTTGTATGTTCTTGGATTGATTTACTTTCTTTTTTCTTTACTAAACAATTTCTCATTTCTTGGTATTAATTGGCATCTATCTAATTAAAATTTAATAATTGTGGTACTAGAGAGTCTGTCATTTTCGGGGACATGCACATAAGAGTCTCCTTCACATGTGTTAAAAATTTGCATGGTGAATCGTGATTGAGACGTAGGAGAAATCATTGAAAACCCCAAATAGCAAACATCCACATAGAACTAACCACAAATTGAACAAGAATGTCACCACTTTTCAAACTCATTATTAATCCACAGAGTGAAACAGAATATAAATTGACAGCACTAGTTTAACTGGCTTCCTCGACGTTCATTTACGCCAGTCCCTGTTCTTGGAAGGGATGTCGAATTCCAATGACCATGTGTTCTTTTCCTCATCTGCCCAGGCCCCATCGCCTTCAATTGAAACCCAAGAAACAGGAAAAGCAGCTTCTTTGGTTATATAAAAAGAATCAAAGTTCCAACATCATTTTATCTTCCCATTCTCCTTCTCCATTAAGTCAATTATGGTGTTTCATCAACTCTGATATTCCACCAATTGCATATTGGTGACCCAAAAATCCACATTCACATGACCACTATGGCTCTCAACACTACAATATCAGAAACAACAGACTCCGGCACTACTGGCGCCAAAGAAGATGGATACTCTACATTACCTCCAGAGGTAGTCAACAAGCAGTTTTATTGTTTCAAGATGATCAACTGTAACACATTTTACTCAAACCCATCTATCCCAAAATACCCATTTGTTGAATGTAGAGATAGAAGTTTCAATTTGATTGATATGGCTATCTGTTCTTCCTCTACCAAACCTGTTGCTCCAGCTAAAAGTTCATTTGATGATACTTTTGTTAATTGCATCGAGTTTGTTACATATCCTTCTGGCTCAAAACCTAAACTTATTGCTGGAACAATAATGGGCTATATGTTGGTGAGTCTGATGATCTGTCCAGTTGGAGACTTGGTATCAAACTTCCAGAGATTACTAAAATGGCTAAAATTGATGGTACGATTCTTCTTTTATTATCTGATGAAGAATTAATGTTTATCCCACTTGAAGCCATTGGTCGTTGGTACACAGGAGAACTGCCTTACAAGACTATGCCTGCGTCTTGGTTCAAGTCGATTGGAAACGGAAAAGTTAGCGGTTTCAAAGTTGGTCAACAAATTGAGAAATATGGTGAAGATCCTGTTGATTACTTGTTTTTCTGGAAAGATAAAACTATACAGTTTGTCGATATGAGTGGTATCTCTGGTAAGTATTCGAGACCCAAGAAGTTGAGAATATCTTAGATGCGTGCTATGTTTACCGTGAGAGGTATTAGCTTATTTTATCCGGATAGATTTGTCATCATGCATATGAATGAAAGGAGTCCTATCTTCTACATGAGTGATTTAAGAACACTGAAAATGTTGGAGTTACCATACACTGATGAGGATAAGGAGTTGAAGAGTAAGTTGAGAGAAAACGCCCCAATTAGTGCGTTTAGATTGAGTTTAGGTACAGGCCCAGGATATTAAGTTATTTTGGTTTATTCAAGATACCGTGTTTTTGTGAGTTGGTCTACGGGAAATAATTCTTTCAAGAGATCAAGAAATGAAGTGATCAGATTTAGTTTTGATGTTACTGGTGCTGCATTTGATCCCGCTGAACATGCCTTGACCTTGACCGGTAACCAAAATTTTGAAGTTTGGAAAGTTCCGTTGGATAAGAATGCGAGATGTGTTATGGTTAGTTATGCCATTGGTAATGATGTCAGATTGGTACATTCTTTACCTGGTGAGATTATTGTTGCAATGAACAGAAGAGGTGAAGAAGATATACATGGTAACCAGTTGATCTTGCATCTGCAGCAGGTGAAGTAATTATTGCTGTTAATTTTTGATAATTTTCATATAAGTTCTCTATTGCGTATACACATACTTTTTTTCATTTGTTTGGGTGGATTTTGTTTAGTTTATAATGCGTCGAATATATTTCAAAACTTGATAAAATATTGGAAAATGGTAAGTCTAGGACAGTCTATATAACCCGCAAAAGAGATCTCATAAATTAGAGACAAAAGTAATCAACTTACCACTAGGTTTATCATCATCAAACAACAGTCTCCAAGTCTTTGGAACATCACCAAACTTCTCACCGGAACAATCCACAACAGAGACATTTTCACCTTCTTCAAAAGCAATCTTTCCTTCCTGATAAGCCTTCCCCACAACACCAGCAAACTCCTTTGCCTTCCCGAAATAATCCAACACAATAAACCCCTTAACATTCAACCGTCTAGTAGTAATAATCCCCCAATTATTCACAACAGCCTTAGACCGATCGTTATACCCAGCAATGGACCCACAAGCCAACACTTTTCCATTCGTGGCCATTGTCCCTAACACCGAATCCAGAATCCAACCACCAACACAATCAAAGTAAAAACTCGTTCCCTGTTCCCCAACAGCATCATCCAACAACTGTGCAAATTTCTCATCATGGTAATTCAACCCAACATCAGCACCGATTTTTTCAACAAACTCAACTTGTCTGGCACTTGAAGTGATACCAATGACTCTCTTCGCACCGTACACTTTCTTAGCTAACTGAATTGCCATGTTTCCCGTAGCACCGGATGCAGCAGACACTACAACGGTGTCTTGTGACCCAACTTGGAAAACCTGTGACAGGCCCGCCCAGGCTGTCATCGTGGTGATTCCGAACAATGACAGGTGGTAGTACAAAGGGAACGCACCATGTGGGTCAATTGGGAAGTACAGGTCCTTAGGTTCCACAATGGCGTATTTGCACCATGGTGTGAGCCCAGAGTAGACTTGACCAACTTTGAAATTGCTCTCTTGGAGTAGTGTTGAACCCAGGGCGATGATCTCAACTAGTGAACTGGATAGCATGGGTTGCGTTTCCTGGATTGGGTGGTCGATGTATAGTCTTTTCAGGTCTTGGTTTTTCTGGATCCAACTGCGTTGACTTGGGTCATTTGAAAAGTATAGTGATTTGATTGCGATTGAAGTCGGTGGGAGGTTTTCAGTGGTGAATTTGGTGGTTTGTAGTTCAAATGTTGATGTTGGTGATCCTAGTTCTGGGTTGACCGTGCCTGTTGGGGCGTTTTTCAGGATGATTGTTTGATTGGTGAACTCAGGCATCTTGTTGTAAGTGGGAAATTAAAATGTTTCTTGGGTTGTTAGTCAATTGAATTTGAATTGTTTGTTGAGTTGGTCAATTAATTTCACCTGTGTTTTGGTTTTGTATGACCAAAATTCCAAAGAGAAAATGAGAGCAAAGAAACACGACTCACTGAAATATGAAACTGGATTCAATCACCTTATATAGAGTGGATGATGATATATTCCATGGACAATCACATATATATATGTCTGTTTTGAAATTCAGCTGGTGATTTTTGGATTTAAGGGCCATCTGCCTGATATCCTCGGATTAAAAGCTTTCGGTTGTCGTATATACGAATTGTCTGCCGTTTGTTTTGAAGAAGAGATCGCTCAAACTTGCATGCATTCATGAGCAAGCGGATCTTAAGACTTAAGACTTATAAGCTGGATCTCGCCCACCGGCCGAGATTCTTGAATCTTGAATGCATATAAGGTTACGCAGCCCGCAAAATGGGTTTGCTTGGTGATGAGAAAGAGGCCCAGGCCCCATGGCCACGTCCCATCCATACGTGCAGTAATTAAAGACGATAAAATTAGTTATAATGATGAGCTAAAAAGTGTTGAAAGGTATGATATGTAATTATGGAATCATACATATATACACCAAAGAGAAACGAACATGCATGAACAAAAATTCAACAAACAGAAAACCGAAAAATCATAAGAAAATTAATATTAAAACGTAAACCAAAAAACAACATAAAAGACAAACACTTAAACCCAACTCAAACTTAAACTAATAT
The DNA here is from genome assembly GCA_001599995.1 of Ambrosiozyma monospora. Classification (NCBI taxonomy): domain Eukaryota; kingdom Fungi; phylum Ascomycota; class Pichiomycetes; order Pichiales; family Pichiaceae; genus Ambrosiozyma; species Ambrosiozyma monospora. The sequence continues at coordinate 410,855 of BCIP01000018.1, forward strand.
CAATGAATTAAAACCCAACTGCAATATTGGAATTACAAAACTAAACAAAAACATGCATTTCTATCTCCCAGCTTGATCATCACGAACACTCTTAAACCTAATCATCTGACACAGCTCACTTCCGCTAACACTCAATCTACCAATAGCACCAGAAACAACATCACAATCGGACTCACATTTAGGCGCAGGTGCAGGTGCCGGAACTGGGACGACTGGAACTTTATCCAACTCATCAACATCATTCAACTCATGCAAGAAAGCAGGATCAGGTTTCTTCATCTCATTCAAATCCAATTGATCTTCCAAATAATCCATATCTTGATCCAGTTCAACCAAATCTTTCAACATTGGTTTGTTATTGCTATCGGCGACTCCCTGTTTACCAGCAAACTCCACAGATGAAGATGCAAGTTGTCCTGGTTGTGATGGTGGTGGAGTTGGTGTGGTATCGATATCTCCATCGCAGGAAGACGATGATGATGAACATGTGTGTAGTTGGTCTATGATGTTTAAATCTAATAGTTTTCTCACACTGTTTTGATTCATTAAGTTTAAATGTAATGGACTAGTACTGGTTTTGTTTGCAGTAGTATTGGATTTTAAAAGCATTAGTCTATTGATTTCTGATTCTTCCAAATGCATGTCTTCCAGCAGTCTCATCAATTTCAGATCATCTTGAACCATAAATGAAGAACTGTTGTTAACGGTATGATTCATATGATTCATGTGATGCATGGTGTGCATTTGGTTTCCTGAATCAAGCGGCATCTTGGTGATCTTCTTCCCATAAGTGGACTGATTTTCATTGATGAATGTGTATCTGGTATGTCTATTATCAATATAATCACGGGCAGATTGAAATGAATCAAAGGAAGATATATCAGAAGAATTATCATCATTGATTTCTTTGCCATCAGCGTCATCCAACTCAACATCAAATTCAAACCCACACTCAGTCTCAGCTTCAACATCAGCATCTTCTCCACCAGTGGAACTGTTATTAGCTAAATGGGAAATATCCAAAGCTTTATGTCTCTTATTCAGATAGAAATCATTGACTTTCACAGAAGTATGACGATGGTTTATTGGGGTCTCACCCATATCACATTCAATGTCACCATCGTTGTCCACATCATCAGCTTGCAAGATATGGGAACTAGCGTTGGTGGCAGCTGTAGTACTAGGTTCACAAAGACTCAAACTTAAAGAGCTCAAATTCAGGCCCAGACTAGTGGTACTTGTACCACGGCTACGAATGGAAGTAAAATCGATTGTGCTTGCTGAGTTTGTGGTCGAGTTCAATAATGGAGGAGCTGGAGTAGGTGTAGAAATATAAAACCCATGGCTGGTATGCCCCATAGGTTTGGTTTTTGAGACATCGGGAGAAGATCTGTTTGGAATTGTTGGAATAGTGGTGTTGTTAGAAGATGGCGTAGAGAAATGAGCGGAGCTGAAAGGGTCAGACGTCAACAGAGCGCTTGGAGTGATTGGAGAACTATTGGGAGTTGTCATTTCTTGACTACCATGAATATCATGGTTGGGATTTCTGTTCAAGTGGGCAAGTCTATCTAGTGAGGAAGTGGATAAAAAACCAGCAGTTGGATTCCCAGGTCTGAAACCAGCAGACTTGGAAAATTCATTGTAAGTAGGTGCAATTGGTTTCCCTTTTGAAGTCTCATTGAATAAGAAAGAGTCGATTGATCTGATATTAGAGTCATTGGTAAACTCAGGAACGGTTCTTGGGGAATTCATAAGGGAATTAGGTGGAACAGGAGTAATGGTCTTAAAAAGAGGAGGTCTAACATATCTGCCATTAGCATTAGCAGAACCAGAAACCATATGTGGTGAGCTACTGTTAGTCAATTGGTAATTGTAATTATGAGAATAACTAGCATCTTCAGAATCAGGATTGTAATTCATCAACTCACTGATATTATCATTATCAATGTATGGATTGATATCCTGGCCCATGTCCATTTCAACATCATTGAAGGATGTATTTGAAAATGAAGCATCAGATAAAGGGGAACGGAAAGAAGCAATTGAAGGTGACCCGGTTGTACCAGTACCAGCGTCCTTAACAGTTATTGACTCATTGTTGCCGTTTCCAAGTGAAGCAGCATACATCATTCTATGTAAATTCTCAAACTTCTTCTTTCTTTTCAGTGTGTTTGTGTTTGATGTATCCATCTTGAGCTGTAGAACGATCTATAATGTGATGATGGTACTGAAGAGAAAAGAAAGAAGGTGTAAGGGTCAGCATGGGAAAAAAGAAAAAGATGGCCATAAAAAGGGAAACGGATGAAGGGGTTGAAATCGGTGGAACTGTTGGAATTGTTGGAGATTTGCCACCTGAGGAGGAAAAATGAAATGAGCAATCATCAAGAGGAGTTATTAGAAGAGGGCATCGACTGTGGAAGTCCGAAATGAGAAGTGAGATCGGATCTGAGATGAGCTTATGAAGAGAGCAGCAACCGCAAACGAACCATCATCTCCCTGGTCTGGGTTGTCTTGTCCTTCTGTGGAGAGATAACAGTGGATCAGTGGATCATGGCAGACAGGCAAGCAATATTAGATATATAACCAATATTGAGAGGGGTTCCTGGATTGTGTGTGTTGTTTGTCAAACGTTAAATTTCAACGAGGAGACCAATACTTGCACAGCCTTGAAGCTGGGTTGCTTGCTCGTTTCTCGATTCTCGATTCTCCCAGAAGGCTCAAACTCCAGAGCTGTTTGAAAAATTACTTAATTGCTGGTAAGAACATAGAACATTGAATCCTCAGTCAACTACTGAATATGACATACATCAACTCTACAAGCGTGCAAAGATCAACGTTAGAAATAAGGAATCGACAGGGAATAATATTATTTTTTTCAAAAAACTAGCGCAGCTATAACTCAAAAAGAAGAAAAAATAGAAAACCAAAATGCAAAGACAGATTTAACTAAACAACCTCACAATCAAAGACTAGAGATTCATAACACCAACATCAACGTAACTCCATCAATCATAACTTGGTAGTGTTACAACTTGGACATTTACAACCAGCACCACACATACATCTAGTCTTACCCTTACCACCACAACAGCTTTCCAATCTACCATTCTTCACACCACCATTTTGTTTCTTGTTTGTGTTAGTGTTTGATCCTGATCCACAACATGGCTTAGCTTCAACTTTCTTGTTGTTTGATCCACAGCATGATTTGACTGGTTCAGCAGCAGCAGCAACGACAGCTGGAGCTGTTGTGTTCTTGGATGAACAACATGATGCGACAACTTCTTGTTGTTGTTTTGGGGCAGAGGTTTGAACTTTGGTTGAACTGCAACAGGATGAAGTTTCTTGTTTAACTGGTGTCACGGACTCAGCTGAACAACATGAAGAAACAGCTTGTGATTCAACAGGAGCTTGAACTTGAACTTGAGTTTCAGTTTGTTTTTCAACTGCGCAACAGGACATGGTTATATGATATTAATTATGAACTTGAGAGTAGAGAAATGTGATGTGATGTGTAGTATAGATCTAAGGAAGGATCAAAAGGTTGTGGTACAAAAATGTGTGTTAAGGAAAGGGAAACGGGGAAAAAATGGGAAACGGATTGGTTTTTAAACAGTGCGTTGATAACGGATCACATCGCTTTCATTTGCCTATTTCGGCAAGTTGAAGAGAGCAGCGGATATTTCAAATTTCCCACGCGTACTTAACGATCAGCTGTGAGTCTGTGACTCGTGAGCACCGGCCTTTGAGCTTATTAGTAGTGTTTTCAAAAAATTGTTTTAATTGTTCAATTTGAACTCCGGACCACTTTACTGATTTGGTTTGCAATAGTGGAATTGTTTTACATGTGAGCAAATTAGGTATATACGTTTCAATTAAAACCAATTGATGAGCTGCAGGCAGCATATAGTTAGTGGAATTGAAGAACCAATCAAGGCCGAGAATAAATATTGATATTTGGGACAAACACAGATGATGAAAAAAGACAAATGATCAAAAAACACTAGGTTTCAGAAACGAAAAAACAAAAAAGTAAATAAATAGTTCAAAAAGAAAGTTACATATATATCTCAACTTCACAAAATCACAGTCTTGGAGAAGACTTACCAGAGCTATTCAGAGTAGCATCAACCTCCTTCTTAATCAACTCACCAATAACCTTATTAGCCTTAGAGAAATAAGCATAAACACGATCTCTAATATGTTCATCAGCAGCCACGACATGGGAAGCGACATTATGCACCAATGCCTCTTGCTCACCTTTCTGCTTACCTAACACTTCCCAGAATCTACCAGGTTGATAGAAATCGTAATCGGAGATACCACCCAACCAGGAGAAATCCAACACTTCACCCTCGTACACTTCGTCAGGAACACCAAATGCCTGCTTCATTGGAGCCAGGTACGATGCTGGACAATTGTAAGCGCCAGAGTAGTTTGGTGTAGAGCCCAAGTTACCGTTCACTTGCATGGCACCGTCTCTGATTTGAGGAGCAAACGAACCGGATTTCAAAGGACAGTTCACTGGTATTTGTTGATAGTTGACACCAAGTCTGTGTCTGTGAGTATCAGGGTATGAGAACAATCTGGATTGCAAAACTGGGTCATTGGAAGGTTGCATGGATGGGATAGTGTGGGATGGTGAGAAGGCAACTTGTTCAATTTCAGCAAAGTAGTTGTCTGGATTCTTGTTCAATGTGAATTTACCAAAACGACGTAATGGGAAATCAGAGTGTGGCCAGACCTTGGTTAGATCATACACTGAAAATGGCAACTTCTTGGCTTGTTCCAAAGTCATGGTTTGGATGTAACAGTCCCACACTGGATAATCACCGTTCTCGATAGACTTGAACAAATCCATGGTTTGGAAATCTGGATCTTCACCGGAGAGTTTTGTGGCTTCTTCATTGTTCAGGTTCACGACACCTTGTCTTGAGATGAAGTGCACTTGCACGAAATGCCATTCACCCTTGGCATTGTACCATTTGTATGTGTGTCCTGAGTACCCATTCATCTTTCTGTATGATGCTGGGGTACCTCTTTCTGAAAATAAGTACATCACTTGATGCAAAGATTCTGGGTTAGCAGTCAAATAATCCCAGAACATGTTTGGATCTTTGCAATTTGTAGCTGGGTTTCTCTTTTGTGTGTGAATGAAATGTGGAAACTTAGTTGGGTCTCTGATAAAGAAAATTGGAGTGTTGTTGTAAACCAAATCCAAGTTACCTTCCTCGGTATACAACTTCATGGCAAAACCTCTTGGATCTCTAGCAGAGTCAGAAGAACCCTTCTCACCACCAACGGTGGAGAATCTGGTAATTAACTTGGTCTTCTTACCAATTGTGTCTAGAAACTTGGCTGAACAAATATCGGAAATGTCATCAGTAACTTCAAATTCACCAAAGGCACCAGCACCTTTGGCGTGAACAACTCTCTCTGGGATTCTTTCTCTGTCAAAATGAGCTAAACTGTCAATTAAACGGAAGTCTTGCAGGAGTAATGGACCAGTTGGAGGTTGTGGATGAGCATATCCTTTTGTGGACACTGGAATTCTTTGAGTAGAAAAGGCGTCCCCGACGGGACAACCATTGGAAGTAGTAACAACAGGAGGATTAACCATAGTGAAAAATTAATGAAATTGTGTTTCAGTTGTTTCGGTAAGTGTTGTTGCTGATTAAAATCGAAATCGAAAGTATCTCTAATAATCTCATGATTGAAAGAAAACAGGAAAACAGGTGATTTAAACAATCAGCAGTGTCCATAGCTCTTATACCATCATCGAAGGTTAATATTAGCCCAATTCGTAGTGGGGTTTTCATCCAAATTCAACTGGCAAAAATTGCAATGACAGAGTTGCCCAATGCGGAACGTGAATGCGATAAGCGAACTGACAACGTCGGCTAACTCCTTGAGCCAATCACAGCTCTGCAATTGCCAATATCTCTTCCAATAACTTCCATTCCATAGTGTTTACATACCTTATACGTTACTCCTCAATAACATCATAGTAATAAGTAGATCACCAAATGGTCATTTTTCCATGCAGTTTGTTTACCTCAAGACATTTGCATGTGTCATGGAATCAAATGCACATGTGAGAACACACACAGGTTTCCACCATCTTCGAGTTCAGTTCTGAGTCTCTGACATCAGACAGATCTCCGCACCAATTTTATCGGCATCCCGAGTCGCATGTGAATTCTGGTTGCTGCACAAGATTCTCTCAGCCATTAACGCCCGGCGGGTGACTTCCAGGGCGGGCAAAATTCGGCTTGGCTGAACATTGGTTTTTTCTGAATGGAAAAGTTGCCAATATAAAATGAGGGTTTTGTTGGGAATCCTTTCTGTGACTAACAACACACTTTATCTCATTTCACAAGATAAAACTCACTTAATTGGATATTTCTCTTGATAAATCAATTCTTATGATCATAATACTTAGCTTGAGGAAAAAGAGAGATTATAAATGTAGTTTGGGCTAAAATATCAAGTAGTTAGTGCACTTCTCACTTTAACGTCATCTCCGTACAAAAATTCTTCAACAAGTTATTAAACAATTTTTTTACAAATATGTGATGTGAGGAGTTTCTCAAACGCAGGTGTAACACATCACCATATACTTGACTACTTACATCAATTTCAACCTAATCATAATATTCAAGGTGATACCTATTGATCAGTACTTCTGGAATGATGATATTGGTAGTGGACCACATGTTATTCATGAAAGTGTGTTACTAGTTGCAAGTTCGAGTCCCATACAAAATCCAATTTTTATGTGATGTGGGTACAAAAATTCCAATTGAGCTCTGATCAGTTGTTCAGGATCTTTCGCGCCACCATTTTTTGTAATGAGGATACTTCCAAAATCAGGTGTTACACGACATCAGAGACTTGATGAACTTCATTTTTTTAATCTAATCATAATCTTAATGGTCATCCTTATCGATCAAGAGTTTTAGCATAATGATATTGATAGCGACAACAAGTTAAAGTCCGTTACTAGTTGTAAGTTCGAGTCCTATGCAAAATGCTCGTTTTGTGACTGTATAAAAATTCCAATTGAACTCTGATCAGTTTCACAGAGTCTCAAATGCGGAATACAAACAAATTTGGATTGTGTTGTGCCAATTGAGTACACGTAATGAGGAATTTTCCAACAACAGGTGTAACATTCGAGGGCGACGTGCGTCAACAACAGTTAGTTGGTTGTGAAGAAGATATATGTAAATTATCAGAGATCAATTGGAATTTTTGTACGCACATAAATTAAGCATTTTGTAAGGGACTCAAAGTTACAGCTAGCAAGGCATTTTTACGAATAACATGTTCTACAGTACCAATATCATCCTACTCACAACTTTGATTAATATTAATCAAGTTTGAGATCTGGATTAGAGAGAAAAGAAAGAAATGTATAAGTTTATAGTGTCGTGTTACACCTGTTTCTGGAAATTTTCTCATCACAAAAAAGGGATGCGTCAGCGTGCAACTATGTGAATCGCTCAAAGTTCAATTGGAATTTTCGTACACATAAAAAGTTTGACTTATTTATGGGACTCGAAGATACAACTAGTAACCTAGTGTGCCAAATAACTGGTTCCACAATACGAATATCAACCTACTCATAGTTTTGTCCAATCTTTACCTTATAAGGATTACGATTTGAATGAAATGAATGGAATTGCTCAAGTTTATGGTGCCGTGTTACACCTGTGTTTGAAAAGTTCCTCACATTCACATATACCGTTGGTGCTAGCGAGTGATTTTTTCCTGACGATTGAAGAGGAGCTGAATTTAATTAACACTTGAACCTGCAATAACAGTTCAACAGAAGTATCTGTCTATTTAACTTCATTCAAATTCTCTTAAATCTGATTTCCAGATCATAGACAACTTGTCTAGAAAATCATTTCATTGGAGAAGAATCTAAAAAGAAAAATATTATATTTCCCTAGTCGTAGATTTGAGTCCCATATAATAGCCCTGTTTTGTATGTCTCGAAATTGGGCACACAACTCCAGATCCTCCTGTACAGAAAATTGAAAGAAATTATGGTCGGTGGTGGTATGTGAATTGAGAGATAAAAAACAAATTCGGTGTAAACCCAGTACACATAATTGATGGATTTCACTCATTCTACGTTAAATAGACTCCTGAGGTCTGTAGCTCCTGGTAAATAATTGTTGTTTTTAGATAAAAGCAATAGTGAATGAGTAATTGACATCAGTGTGTTACTAGTAGGAACTCCAATTCCCATACAAACTTTAGATTTTGTGTGCTGACATAAATTCAAAAACACTTCTGAGTTTTACGCCACCCAAATAAAACCAGTCCCAAAATCCAATCCGCCAGCCAGCCAATCTCAAAACGAGCGGGGTCACCCAACCCACCCAGGGTTATGTATGAAGCCTGAGGACGACTGCATTGAGAAAAATCAGGAGGTGCTGCTGATTTGTCAAATCATGCAAATGTTCCCCAAATCCCCAACTCCCAAACTTCCTCTTCTTTCCCTCTCTTTTCACTCCTTCAAGAGTCCAAGTTCCCCAAGCATTCATCTTTCCATCATTCTTTTCCCTGTTGGACATACTACATGGCCGTCTTCTAAGGAATTGTTCAAAATTTCATTTGCATCGAGGTACTATAGGCCCGTATTCGGCGTAAACACCGAGCTCAAATTTTTACATGGGCCTAGCTCTTAATGCCTCTTTATAAACTAGTACACCCTTATTGTATATATGTGGATAATTTGTATATATAGGATTGCAAAAACAGAATATATATATGGTTAGCTGAAAATACAAAATAGAGCTAGCTCCTAATATTGGTATATCAATAAATTTTAATAGAAAATTAAGAGAAGAATAATGTGATATAAAAAACGAACGAACTGATTTAGCTATATATATAAGGCAGTCAGCTTAATTGAGAATTGCATAACTATATCGAAGCAGGATAATTGAAGCATGTATACAACAGAAATTTCAACAGTTCTATTTGTTCCCTGAAGACTCATCAACGTTGGTTAATTTGGTTGACTTCAAAGCAGACTCGTCCTTGACCATATTAGAGTGCTTCGGAACTCTGAACAGATAATATAAAGCCAAAGTGAAGATGTAATTGATAGCAATGAAACATATGAAAATACCCCAGTCTCTCCATCTATTATCATAGTCAATATGCACACTCTGCAAGAAAACGTTGGTGGAACTCAAAGGACAGAAAGAACATGAATCAGTGGCATCTGGATTAGCCAAGTAACCACCAGCAGTACTGATATATTTCTCCATGTATTCACCACAAGTTTGACCATCGTATGGTGGAAACTTAACAAATTCCATAGGTGAACATTCAACTGCAGCATTACCAACACCAGAAGACAACAAACTAGAAACCCAGTAGGTGAATGGGGAAAGACGGTACATGAAAGACCAGAAACCAGTTGGGTAGTACAAGACACCGCAGAAGTTCAAAGACATCATGAATAACAAAGAAGCCAAGTTACCACCGTTCTGTTCTTGTTCCATGCCTGCAACACAAGCTTGACCCAAAGAAGAAGCATACATGAAAAATGCAACGATCAACAACCATGATAGAGCACCTCTTTCATGAAGAGCATCTGCGTATGATGCATTCTTGTGCAATCCAACTGGATAGTACCAGCAGAGATAACCAAGCGTACCACAAACAATAGCCCATGGAATTTCAGCAGTGATTTGAGCAGCCAAGAAAGCAATCCAAGAGAAAGTCTTTGATGGTCTTTCTCTAACTTCATAGATATCTCTTTGAGCCGTGAAGTGTGGAAGCATTTGGTCAATACAAGTCAATAAAGTAATAGAATACATGAAAATGGACAACATTTGATTTTGTAAACCTTGTCGAGAAGTACCAGCATTGAAAAATGAGAAACCATTGAATAATGAAGATAAGACAGCTAAGAGAATCTTGGACCAGATATAAGATGGAGTTCTCCAAAATTGATCCATAACTCTCTTGGTAACAACAAAGTATTGAAGCCATAAAGAAGATGCAAACTCCTGGTGGGCATCAGGGGATTGGTCCTTTGGAATCTTGGCCAACTCTTGTTCCATTAAATCTAATTCATCTCTGACAGCTTGTCTTTCTTTGGAGGCAAGCCAAGCTTCATGATAGTCTCTGTTAGCATGTGAACCTGGAGCAGCACCAATAACTTCCAACATCCATTCGGCGGGGTTGGCGTCAGGAGGACACTTGTTGGCACCTTGACTTTCAAAATAATCAATCATGTTTTGACAGTTTTCACCCAAATCACCAAAATAAACAGTTCTACCACCCTTGGCCATAAACAATAATCTATCGAATTCTTTCAACAAGATAGCAGAAGGTTGATGGATAGTACACAAGACAGCTTGCCCATTAGAGGCCAACTTTCTCATCAATTGACAGACAGACCAGGCAGTTTGGGAATCTAAACCAGAGGTGGGTTCATCTAAGAAAAGTAACAATTGTGGCTTAGCAGCTAACTCAACACCAATGGATAATCTTTTTCTTTGTTCAACGTTTAGACCTTCACCAGAGACACCAACAATAGCATCAGCGTACTTTTGCATTTCCAAAATATTGATAACATTTTCAACGTATTCATCCTTCTCTTGTCTGGAGACGTGTCTACCTTGTCTCAAGTAAGCAGAGAATCTCAAGGCTTCTCTAACAGTGGAAGTTTGCAAATGCAAATCTTGTTGTTGAACATAACCAGTAGATCTTTGGAAAGATTGGTCTCTTGGTCGACCATTGACAAACATACCACCAGAAATAACACCCATAGTAACTCTGTTAGCCAAAACATCCAACAAAGTAGTCTTACCAGCACCAGAAGCACCCATCAAAGCAGTTAAAGTACCTGGCTTAACCCAACCATCGACATGCTCCAAAATTCTTCTGGTTTCTGACTTGATTTGAACTTCATAGCAAACATCCTTCCAGTGGAAAATATCCTTACTGGCCAACAATTTTTTGACTCCATCATCAGAAGAGTCATCATCATTTTCCAGGACATCAACTGGTTTTTCAACACCAGTACCAGATTCAATATCGTGATTGGACTTAGACAATTTTTGCTGTTTCTTCAACTTATTCAAAGTGGATTTCATGAAAACAATAACTTCACCTTTCTGCATGGCACCCTTGTTGAATTCAACGAAAGTGATGTAAGTGAACAAAAAGAAAATGACAAAACCAAAAGCAATACCAAAGTTTCTCCAATTGTGAGAGGCCTTGTACCCAAAAGATTCATAAATGTAGTCAGTACCTTTAATAACAGTATCACCAGGCTTAGCAGAAACAGCACTACAAACCTTGTTAGTCATAGGAACAGAATCATAAGCAGGAACAAAAACGGAACAGTCGAAGTAACGGCCATCAAATTCATTGGCAACTAAAGCTTCAAACACATAAGCAACAGGGTCAATGTAGTTGATCCATCTGGACCAACCACGCATGGAAGGAATAGGAAGAACAAAGCCTGTGTAAATAACCAATCCCATCAAAATCAAAGCAGTTGGAGTCATGGATTCAGACAAGGTCTTGTAGTAAGAACCAATAGTTCTAAACATATGGGACATTAGAAAAGTGCACATTATGTTCATCAAGAAGTAGAAGAAGAAATGACCTGGCGATCTTCTGAAGTTAACCATGAAATAGTAAATCAAATTGAAACCAATGGCAGTGGCCAGTTTAGAAGGAATTTCAGTCAAGATAGAAGCAAAAGCATCAGCGGAAGGATGGTATAAGGCAAACTTTTTATGTTTTTCAACGATACCTCTAGCTGTAAATAAATCTAATATTTCCAACATTGAAGCAAAAGCATTGAACAAAACGCCAAAGAACAAGGCAGCAGTACGGTAGTAGAACGTACCGGTAGTAGCAGACAAATTGTAAAACAAAGAGGACAAAATCAAGCCCATGATAACGTTAGAGATGACAGAGAAAATAGTAATGGATGGATCACCTTTGATTTTCCAGATGTTTCTTTTCATAATGGTCTTAACTTGCATAGTATAGGAAACAGTGAAGGAGGAACCTGGTCTGGCATGATTGGCTTGCTTAGCATTATGAGCAGCCTTGTATTCAAAAGCGGTGTTTATTTTCTTAGCATTGTCAATGTATAAATCAACTTCTTGGATCATATCATGGTATTCTGGAGACTTCTTCCAGTATTCAGAAAATTCTTGAGGAGTGAGAGGAACCTTATGTTCAAAGCCTGGTCTTGGAACTCTTTCAGCAGGAGAAGTAATCGAAGTCAAGAAATCAGCAGTAGTTTGTCTTGGAGGACATTGCCATCCCATTCTTTCGAAATAGCCTTTGGCCCTACTAGCAGAACCATAAAAGATTTGGTAGCCTTCGTACAAGACAACAACATTATCAAACAAGTCATAAGCATCTTGAGAACATTGGTAAATGGCAATCAATGGAGTGGTTTCCAAAACCATAGCAGATGTTTTCAAAGCTTTGATGAACTCCAAAGCAGTGGCGGCGTCCAAACCTCGTGTGGCGTTATCCCAGCATTGAATACTGGAACCACAAAGGGTGACTTCAGCAATTGAAACTCTCTTTCTTTCACCACCAGAAACACCTCTAACGAAGTCATTACCAACCTTAGTATTGTAAGTGTGTGATAAACCATAAGTGGCCATGTAAACCTGTAAAAAAAATTGTGAGTGTTAGTAAAAAATCAAAAGTTCAGAAAATTGTAATTGGAATCGCCCAATTCGCGAATATCAAATTTCAAGAGATGATCTTCCAAAAAGTTAAAAACATACCTGAGTCATGTGTTTGGCATATTGTTCTCTTGTGATTCCACTTGGTCTATTCTGAGGTGTTCTTAAAGCAGAAGCAAATTCCAAGGTTTGTCCAACTGTTAAATGAGGAAAATGATAATCCAATTCAGCTGAGAACACAACCTCACCTCTGAAATGCTTTTCAATATCATGTGGTGACAAACCATCATAACTGATGACAGAATCTTTATCAATCTTGAAACCATGAGTTTGGGCACCAATAGTCTTCAACAACGTGGAACAACCAGCACCAGGTCTACCCAAAACAACAGTTAAAGTACCTGCTTTTATCAAGGCATCCATGGGTTTCAAAATTTGGAAAAATCTGGACTCGTCATTTGCTTTGATCCAATTGTAATAGAGGTTTTTGAACATTTTGATTGGCATATTGGAAACAGTTGGTTGATAGTCTGCATCAGATGCTATACCTTTGGCACATAAGTTTCTGTAAGCAATATTCAAAGAACTTGGTTTATAATGTTCTGGGTCTGAATCCATCAATTTTCTAATGTTCTTAACCCAAAACTTCGAATCGAATTGGTCAGAAGTTGGATCTAATCTTTCATCAATATCTCCTTCACCAAAGGTAACTTGACCTGGAACTTGGGAAAAGGAAGTTAAAGTTCTGATGAGATCATTGCATGATGAAGCTTGGCCGCTATTTTGATGTGTTGATGTGTTTGACAATTGTCTAGCTAAGCTTTGGATTTGCTTTTCAGTGGTCTCATCAAATCCATCATAAAATTTAACACCCTCTTGATCTTCAGACTTCACCGATATGGTCTCTGTGGTACCCATGTTGATGTAGTTAATATAGTAGCTCTGTTGGTGTGTTGTGGAGTGACGTTGATGTGGCAAATGGACAGCTATATCTATAGGTCTTTCGATGTTGAGTTTCGATGATCAAAATTAATTAAATTATTTTTCCCTGTTACATGAAAAGAAAGAAAAAGTTGGAAAATACCGGACTTTTATACCAAGGCTTTATTTTCAATAGCTGCTGACCAAATTAAAAGTGAAAAACAAGAAATTGCTTGGTTTGTAATTCCCCGAGGCTTGCCTAATTGTCCGTGGCCCTTGTTTACTCGTTTAACTCATGACAAAATTTTATGTGCAGAAACACCAGTAAAATCTGCTAAAGCGAATTTATTCCCGGTAGTAGATATCATATATATTGTATAGTAGTTTATAATGCAAGTATGTGCTCCCATGCAATAGGGCTAGCTGATTGTGAATTGGGGCGCGGTATCCTCAGTAAATTTCGGCCAATTGGAGTATATTATTGTCCGGCGCATGTGTTGACGTTATACAGTCGGTAAATGTGACTGAAGTACCAATTTAATCAGTGTTGTTTATTTTTTGTTCTTTGTTCTCTCATCTTGAATAATACAAATTAATTGAGTGGCCTCAAAAATTAAATTGACATGGATGAATATTATTAAACTTTTCAAGGGTCCTACCCTACGCTCAAGTCCTGGCATTCTTTTTTCTCGCACAGGTTGCGTGGACAAGGTTTATTTTACGTGAGGAAGTTTTGAAAAACAGGTGTAACACCATGTACCATGAACTTAATCAATCATTGTTAATTCATAGTTTTCATGGTAATACTTATTGAGGACAGCTGATATAAGGAAGTTATAAAGGTGAGGTCGAACAAGTTAAGTTATTTGCAAAAGGGTATTGTTAGTTGTAGCTTCGAGTCCCATACTTAGCCCCATTTTTCCATGTGTGCAAAAATTCCAATTGAACTCTGATCAATTCACATATGTTCACGCAGACAGACGCACCTTCTTTTTCTGGTGTGGAATTTTTAAAAAACAGGTGTAACACAGCACCATAAACTTGAGAAATTTCCTTCTGCTCAATCCAATCATAATCTTTACAGTGATTCCTAATGATTAAAACTGTTTTTTGGGAAATATTGCCAAGGTAGAACATATTAATAGCAAAAGTGTTCTGGTAGTTGTAACTTTGAGTCCCATACATAACGATCATTTTGTGTGCGTACAAAGTTCCAATTGAATTCTGGTAATTTACATCGTTTGTCGCAAGTTTTTTTGTTCTTCAAATCTATGGTGGAGGAAGTATGTGCTGAGAGGAAAATGACTAACCCGATGTAAACCCCTACATGAACCTGATTGATTTTATTTCTTTTATTTTAAGAAGACTCTTCATACTTGTTTCTAGTAGTAAAAACTAGTTTCCATAAAGTAAAAGGAATGAAAATGAGTTATTCAAGATATTGTGTTACTAGTGGTAACTTCGAGTTCCATACACAAATCACATTTTCTATGCGCGAAAAAATTCAAAAAAACCTCTGGATCTTCCGCCACCCAAAGTCCAATACTGGTTATGAAGCCCCCAGCCCTGCAAGAATCTAAAATCAATCTCGATTTTTCCCCTCCCAACGTCCCTTTCTGTTGACTCCTCCTTGAAGAGTCCAAGTTCTCACAAGCGTCCATCTTTCCATCATACTTATTTGTTGTTGATCGTCAAGAGTGCCTTGTGATCAGTAAGCACTGTAATATCTTTGGACAAAAGGAGATAGTTGTTGGATGAGGCAATCACTATACCTAGAAGTTCTCGTTCCAACGTTGAGTAGTTCCGCTGTGTTAGGGTAAATGACTTGGATATGAAAGCTATGGGGTACTACAAATTGTTGTGTTTCTGAGCTATGAAACCTTCAATGTTGTTTGAGACAAAGAAGAAGAAAAGGAATCAAATATTAGACGTTTGTTGGCTTCCAATGCAAGTAATTCTGATGCTTGAGTATGCCGCATATTCCCGAACTTCTTTTCCAGTTTGAGGTTCGATGTCAACCACCTCTGTCCATGTTCGAATTTGATTTATCTGATTTCCTCTCTTTAACTCCTGATAGATTAAAAAATTATACAAATTTCTAGTTCATCATTTTGATCTTCATTTGGAGCAGTAATTAACCTGTGTGGATTAGCACCAAGCTCTTCTTCAACATCAACAGCAGCAACAGGAACATGCCTTCTCTAAAAGTGTTCCACAACACCTTCTCAATTTCGTTTTTGAGTGTTTCCCAGCAATCTTCAACTGAAACATAACCAAACATATAAATTTCCAACTCAGATAGTGACTTCTTATTCGCTGAACACCGGCCAACCAACTGATGAAAAATAATAAATAAAGTAGAAATTACAACAGCCAAAACAACATGCTTTCAGATCGCATGACTTTTCTTTATGATCCTTCTTAGTGGCCTTAGCTCTAATGCATTTTTCACAACATGAGTAAATTGTCTCTTGTTGATGTCAGATATATTGTTGGCTGTTATAACCTTATAAGTAGAGGTGCGAGTACTTGAATAATGTCAATAGCTTAGGTTTCCATCGGTATCGCTATCATCAATGCAAGAGTGATAACTTTCGGGTAAAGATAGGAGGGCTTGCATGTACGACCCATAGACTTCAGTGTTTGATACTCAGCTTCACTTCACTCGATGGTCCCATGCTTGGAAGACTCCAACTGATATATGAGCAAATTGTCAGAATGAATGTGACAGATAGCTGAATTCTTTATTAATGACCACAAACAACGAAATTAGAAACTGGAACAGCATTCTTGTCGAAGGTTCAAAAGACATGTGACGACTGAGTTATCCATTTTTTCTTCTTTTTTCATTTTTTTTTGTTTTGATCGTATTTATGGTAAGACAACCGATATATATATGGAAAGGGTATTTACTTTAAAATATTTGTAATTTGTAAGTTGTAGTCGATAGTAGCTATCATTTGAACGATAACGGAAATATTGTTGCTGTAGCCGAAATATTGTAGTTACACAGCCGTCTTTTAAAATTTCAATACTGAGCCCGTATTCGGCGTAAACGCGTAAACTAGACGAATTGTGCGCTACGATATTTTTGCCACTTCGTATGGCTGCCCCTGCGAAAAGCGGACGATTACCTTTTTCGGTTACGAAGCTCTTATTGAGCAAAAATTCAGCTCTTTCAACCGGAGTCTGTGTCCTACTCTCACTCTCGATTTCAGCTGGAACGTCCACTCGCCTGAATCTTACTGAGAATCTATTGAGTGAAAATGATGTCCGAATCGGGCAATCCTGAAATTTTTCTGCTTGAGCAGTCACGAAGTGGCAAGAATATCGTAGCGCACAATTCGTCTACTATACCGGGCTCAAATTTACACGGTGGATGGGCCTATACGCTCTGGATACGGCCATACAATTTTCAATATCTGTATAATTAACTAACAACCTTTTCATTACTTAACCAATTGGAATTCCGTCTTTGCTAGCTTAAAGCAATTATGAACTTGAAATTTTTGCAAAAGTCGTACGTGAAAATATATATAGGCGTGTAACTACCTGGTGGACATCGAAAATTGACGGTCGGCTGAGAATTTGTTATGAGTTTTAGGGCTGTTTGGAGCAAACTTAAATTGATCTATAGGGCTGTTCCATGGGTAACACATGTTTCCAACAGAACTTAGACCACATGTGGCTGGTGGAGGTTGTAAAAGTACTGTGATTTTTTATCTCATGATGATTGGTATATGAGGTGATTTTGCATATATCTAGAGCTGTCTTTCAGTACAAGTATGCTATAGTTGTTAAACTAGAGTAGACAGCACAGATGGTAAATCTAGTCTTTGAAAAATGGCTGCCAACTAGCTTATCTTATCCAGCCATCTCAAAGGAGCCAAAGTTTAGGCCTAGAAGACTAGATATCTGCAAGCTGGATGATTCACTAGCTGATTCACGTACTGCAAACAAGAGGAATCAGGTTATGTCAATATGGTTAATATTAGTAGTACCGTGTTCGGAGTAGGAGACACCGTGTAGGTTTTATACATCGTAGCTGTAGGATAGATAAAGATTTACACGAAGACACACGAAAACAGAAAAAATAACGTTGAAAATGAATCATCCTGCCAATTTAAGGGACGGCTTAGACGTGGCTCACGGGATGATTCACGTCGGAGTTGACTGGTTCAGTCTGAGCTGCATCTCCGTTCCGTATGATTCACCTGCCTTCTCCGTGTCGCTACGGACAACACTCACCAAACCGCCCACCTGCCATTTCTTTTTTAAGGGTGAATTGCGTAACTCTACGGAAAGCTGCTGTGGCACATTTGTTTAAGGCGATACATTCGTGGCAAGTCGTGGCTTGTGGTGGCTTGAAGTGGCTGGAAGGGGTGTATTTAGTGGCTGCACCCGTGCGTCCGGGGTGTCCGAAACACGGCAAAGCTCTAGAAACCTACGAAATTTCCCAAGGCTGTGCTCAAACAAGTTGAAAAAACCGAAATCGGCGTATCCTGAGACTCAACTTTGGTTCCTCCCTGTATGTGAGTGTTGCTAGTATAAAAACAGATGAGATTTCCCATCTTCTATGGTTTAGTGTCCTCATCTCTAAATTTGTTTGTGTAGATCAACAAAATCAAACAATCAAATCCCAACTACCATAACTGATAATCAGTTTAGCTATACATACAACAAGCTTTCAAGTTTCAAACACCAACAATTTTCTACTTTAAATTAACTATATCAATAACTATCAAAAATGGCTATCTCCCCAGATGACACACTTTTCGAATGCATGATGAACAACGAATCATCTAGATCAACAAGACAACAACAACATGAATCTGAAAACTCATCTTACCCTGGTGTCTTTCAACAAATGGTGAATGGTACTTCTTTACAAATTGATCAGTTCAACTACTACAGATCTCAAGCTTGCCAATACTACATTCAAAAATACATTGGTGGTGATTCAAGAAACCTTCTCACTGTTCCTCATCATCATTAGGTTTATTCAGCTGCTTCTTCAACTTTATTTCTGCCATTTTGATTGAAATTTGAGTATCTGGGCTTTGAATTCAGGTTTACAACGGGGTCGCTTATGGAAGAACCTCAGTTTTGCATTTCCAGGGATATGTGGTATTTAATCATTGCACATGGATTTCGTTTTCATTTGGCCAGTACGGTAACTGGTATCATTATCATATGGTTGTGTTGATCATCAATTCGCTCTCATAACTTCAATTCAAATTTGTTTCCATTGGTTTAATCAGCTTGCCTTTCACATGGTTTCTCATTATTTAATTCCTTACATTATCATATCATATCAATCTTTATTCTCTACTCTATCTCTCTTTTTTTACTCATACATTGCCTCTTTACTAAATCATCTATAGAATTCATTCAATTAACTTACATTTTAATTACCATTAATGCTCCCCTATAAGACTCTAGTAGTTCTCGAAAACTCCATCATGTCCACTATATTCATCATATCCACACAACTTAAGAACCTAAGTGGGAAAGATTAGGTAGGTAAAAACACATCAAATGAGCTATACGAAGGTGTACTTCAAGGAACCATTCTCCGTTAAACGGGAGCGCGACAGCGGTATCGGCAAACGGCCGCTAACCGGGTCCGGCAGTCGGTCTTGAATTTAAGTGTCGGAGTCAATTGAAGTGATTCGGTACTTTTACAAGAGTCAAAAATGATTCAATTTTGTGATTTTATATTGCATGGCCAAACTTCAAACTATCAAGAAAAGTCAACAAGTTTCAAGGGTTTCTTCATCGGCATTCTATACCTAGAGCTTCAATTGAGTCATTTGTTGAGAGCTTCGATACACCATGTGATCGATATGGAGGTATAGATGGATACAAATGTTTATAACATGGGACTGATGGCAGATACTGATTGGAGCAACATTCGAACAGAAATGGAGTTTACAGTGTTTGATTATATATTCATTGGATTTCAATTTTGCCGTGGATAAAATGAAATATTGGCAGATCCACTGAAGTTTCAATTGGCTTAACAACAAGCATCCCAACATTTTCACTGACATTTCATCCCACGGACCCCCTCATTTGACCTATACACACTTCAGACTTATATATACACAAAATGACTCATATTATTAAGAGTGTGTGTCCCTATGTCTTCAAGCCATCCCACCCTTTTTAAAATACTATCACCCAGCCATCCCAGCCATTGAATTTCTGCTGAGCTGGATCAGTTGATTGGTTCTTGTGTCATTTGCAGTACTCCGCTTGTACTGGCTACAGACGGCGTTTAAGGTGGATCAAATAAGTTGATCAATTTGCTCAATTCACCAAATATATAAAAGGGTGTTGATTTCCTCCAAAATGGAAGAACCATTCAGTTCAAAGTTATAGTCAATTGGTTCACATTATCATCAGTTCATCAATTACAATTGACTCCAATATATCCACTTTTCAAACCAAATATGCCATCAGAACAAACCAACTATGATCCAAAGGACAACTTAGTGTTGTACCTAATCAACCATCCTGAAATCAAACCTCATTGGGATGAATACACACATCATGAATTCGTGAAACAAGTTGTTGCTGAAACATTGCCAATTGAAAACTTCAATTACTATATTGATCAAGACTACTACTATTTGCAAAAATACTTGTACGTTCATGAAAAGCTGATGAAGTTGACAGATAATCCAGTGTTGTTAGGGTACTCTAACAGAATCATGGGATTGATCCAAGCTGAACAAAAAGAGAGAACTGATGGTTTGTGTGGTGGTGAAGGACATAGAGTCACCAAAAAAGAAACCGAGATTGAAATCAATGATGCTTGTAGAGACTATACTTCCTACATGACTGACTCAGTTGATCATCCAGTTGGTGGAAAGCCAAGTTTCTTTAGATCGTTCTTGCATTTAAGTGCATGTTTGTTCGGTTACAATCCTGCTTGTGCTAACTTGTACAACCCTGCAAGAAGATACGATCCTGAAGCTAGAGGTTTAGTTGACCAAAGCAAGATTCCTAAAGACTGGGTTGTTCCAAAAGTGGAAAACGGTGTTTATAAAGAATGGCTTGAGTTTTATGTCACTGAACGTTCAATTGAAACTTTGAGACAAGGTCAAGAGTGTTTGGAACAGGCTTATAAGTTGGATGATGGTGATGTGAAGTTGGATGAAATTGTGGAGATTTTTAAACAGGGTGTTATTTTGGAAAACCGTTTTTGGGATGCTTGTTTGCCAAAGAAATGATTGATCTTAATTTAACATTCATTAAGGTAGTTGATGTTTTGTTTTTATTGTGCTGGACGCTTCAGGAAACTCCACATGTATGCTTGCATTCAATTTGATTACTCTTTGAATTTGGAACTCACTATATAGAAGCTCTTTAAAGTAGACTTTTTGACATATATTATGGATGTTGTTATAGTTAATTCAAAACTTTAAAATTTCCAACTCAAGTAAACAATTAAATCTACACATGCTGCTAGTAGGGAGGTTCGAGTAGTGTACCCCCAGTGGCAGCACAGCCTGGAGAAATATGTTAAGCGCGGGGAGCGCATGAGAGCGATACCGGCCAGCTTTCGCCAGCCAACTTATACGAAGAGAATTTGATTCAAGCAGTAGACATGTACCTTTGATCAATTTTGAGTCAACAAATCACAATAGTAGGAGTTAAGTTTTATATCCGTTCCATGAATGGCTTCAAATTTGATATAAGCAGCCAAATTTCTCTTTCAAGTTGTTCAAATCAAAATGTCCACGGACCAGTGACCACCACCCTCGGGAAAAAAATGAAAGACAGCTCATGCGGCAATTTTATGAAAGAAATAAATACTCTTAAGGGTCCGGCCTATAATGAACTCCGACCTTGGTTGAGTCATACCATGGATGATGGTCCATAAATTAATTGATGCGAATGGTTTTACAAGAAATTGGTATTGATGGTAACTTCGGAATTTGGAACAAAGAATTGGTCAACAAATTTGCAGTGCTCAATTATCATCATTGGAGGTTGTCATATCGTTCACCAAATTGCAATTGGCTTTACATGCATATCAAAAATGGATCAGAATTGCCAAGCATCAAGCATCCCCAGATGGACTTATATAAAATGACTCATATTTAATTATCAAATGGACTGTCCCTTTGTATCCAAATTATCCCACCCAGTCTTTTGAATCTGTTGAGCTAAACTATCCCACCCACATTTTGAAGTTCCATTGAGTTAGGTCAATTGATTGGTTCACTCTAGTGCCACACTCCACTTTAACAAATTCATAGGTACAGCCAACAGACGGCTTTTAAGATGGTTCAAGTATGTTGGTCAATTCACTCAAGTCGTGGGATATATAAAAATGTTTTGAGTTCCCTCAAAATATATATGAAAGAAACCCATTTAACTGAACATAGTATTTATGAGCGGAATATCATCAGTTTATCAATCACAATCAACTCCACCTTTCAGACAGATGGCATCAGAACACACCAATTATGATCCAAAGGACAACCTAGTGTTGTACCTCATTACCCATCCTGAAATCAAACCGCATTGGGATGAATACACACACCATAAATTCGTGAAACAAGTCATTGCTGAAACTTTACCAATTGAAAACTTCAATTACTACATTGATCAAGGTTACTACTACTTGCAAAAGTACTTATACGTTCACCAAAAACTGTTGGAGTTGACAGACAATCCCGTTTTGATAAACTACTCGAACGAAGTCACGGAATTTGTCCTTGCTGAACAGAAAGAGAGAACAGATGGTTTAAATGGTGGTGAAGGATATAAAGTCAAAGAATCAGAAATTGAAATCAATGATGCTTGCAAAGCCTACACAAACTTTATAACAGAAGCGGTTGATCATCCAGCCGGTGGCAATCCATGTTACTTCAGATCGTTATTGCACTTAAGTGCATGTTCGTTTGGTTACAATGCTGCCTGTGGCAACTTGTACGACCCAGCAAGAAAATACGATCCTGCTTCTAGAGGAAAAGTTGATCAGAATGAAGTGTCTAAGGACAGGACTGTTCCTAAAATTGAGAATGGTGTTTATAAAGACTGGCTTGAATTTCAACTTAATGATGCATGTATCGAAAGTTTGAAACAATCTCAAGAGTGTTTGGAGTTGGCTTATAAGCTGGACGATGGAGAGGTGAAGTTGGATGAAATTTTGGAGATTTTCAAACAGGGTGTTATTTTAGAAACCCGTTTTTGGGATGCCTGTTTGCCAAAGAAATGATTGATCTTAATTTAACATTCATTAAGTTAGTTGATGTTTTTATTGTGCTGGACGCTTCAGGAAACTCCACATGTATGCTTGCATTCAATTTGATTACTCTTTGAATTTGGAACTCACTATATAGAAGCTCTTTAAAGTAGACTTTTTTTCATAAATTATGGATTCTTGATATAGTTAATTCAAACCTTTAAAATTTCCAACTCAAGTAATCAATTAATTTTTCACCTCACACGGGGGCCGCTGGTAGGGAGGTTCGAGTTGTGTACCAGCACAGCCTGGAGAAATATGTTAAGCGCGGGGAGCGCAAAAGCGATCATATACTAGTAACTACTGCTTCAGTTATAGCTTATTAGTAAGTAACTTCAACTAGTATTAATAATCACAATTTACAAACACCGATATAACAGACCAAATTACCAATACAAATAATTGTGGACTCCACTGAGTTGTAACCAGTGGCGACACCACTGATACCACCAACACCTCGATGATGATGGGTGGTGATGATATTTAATGAGGAGGCAAATTATAAGGAATGTGTCAGCTAGTGTCTCGAAGTAACGCGGAGAAAGGCCGCGGTCTCCACAGTTTGATCTTTGAAGTTTGAACGTTATCAGATCAATTCTCAATTCATCACAGTCTACGTAGACACATTTTATAAGCAGTGAGCACCACCACAAAGTTACAACCACAACCACAGTCTTCTCTTCATCACTTTATCAACGCCTTTTTTCTCCGACATATATAAAGTTCAATCAGATTCCCTTTCTTGCAATTACACTTCCACAAACCACCTGAAATCATCATCGACACAAAACCATACAACAACATGACCATTCAAACAACACTCACCATTCCAAACACAAACAACGTTCAAATTCCAATCATTGGGTTTGGATCAGGAACCAAGTGGCAATGGAAAAAGAAACAAGGTGCAAGAGTGTACGGACAAGAATTGAATAAATTTAAAGACATAGTGGATGAAGACTTAGTTGAAGCCACAATCACCGCATTAAAACATGGTATTGTTCATTTAGACACTGCTGAAATCTATACCACTAGAAAAGACATTGGTGAAGCAATCAAGAGATCAGGCATCGCTAGAGAAACGTTGTTTGTCACAGACAAGTACTTCGCCAAAGCCACTGGTGCAGATGGTAAATTGAGAGGACCATATGAGTCAGCTAAAGAAGCTTTGGAATTGACTGGTTTGAAATACCTTGATTTGTTCCTGTTGCATGGTGAAGATCAAAATGAAAACTATACCGTTGAGAAAAGCTGGAAAGAGTTAGAAAGATTGGTTGATGAAGGCTTAGTTAGAGCCATTGGTGTCTCTAATCATACAGTTAAGAGATTACAAAAGATTAACGAGATTGCTAAAATTAAACCATCTGTGAATCAAATTGAGTTCCACCCATACTTGCAAAACCAATCCACTGGAATCATCGAATATGCTAAGAAAAACGGTATCTTAATTGAAGCTTATGGTCCATTGACACCAATAGTGAGAGCCAAAGGTGGTCCATTGGATCCAGTTTTGGATTCATTGGCTGAGAAATACGGTAAGACCCCGGGTCAGATCTTGTTGAAGTGGGTTCATCAACAAGGTTTTGTCACTGTTACCACTACGTCAAGTGAGAAGAGATTGGATGAAGTGTTGGATGTTGTTAATTTTGAATTGGATGATGAGGATGTGGAAAAAATTACGAAAGTTGGTAATTCTCATTTCTTTAGAGCTTTCGCTATTCCTCCATTGCCGGATTATGATGAGGAGTTGAAGAAAGAACGTGGTTTGATTTGATTGAGTTTATGATTTATGATCTTTTGACATTGTGAACGATTTTGACGTTTTACTCTTGTCTTTATCTTCTTATACCTTCTACTCTAAGTATACAGCTATAGCTGCTCTTGTATACCTGTTAAATTATTCTTCAAGATCTTGATTAGAACTCATGTAAGTTAATTTAGTAATTTAATTGGTATATCTACTATCATACAGATCTGATATCTTTTAGTGGATGCATGACAGTTTTCCTTTCACATTCTACAACTAGCTAGTATAGTGCAATTAATTTGATTTTGCCAATCTAAATGGAAACCCAGCTTTTAAACGTGTTTGTTCAACAGGTGGTACTGAAATAAGTCAAATAGAGTAATGGAATCACAGGTGTGATTAACAGGGCAAACATCACATTGGGTCCTTCGTTAGCTGGTAAATCAGCCAATATTGAAGAGATCTTGATGTTTGATTTCAAGTGGTATTTTTGTCCACTTGTATTCCAGGCTCTTGGTATTCTCAGGGAACCGAATAAAATTGTGGTTGTAACTTGTTACTAAACTGAATCAGGAGGTTCAAGTAGTGTACCGGTACCAACACAGCCTGGACCAAGTTATCCTTCTCAGATTTGGTGAGAATTCTCGATGTGATATCGTTTTAAAACGTTCAATCGATGACACATTCCCACAACTTTCGGAATATGTTGTCAGAACAAACTACTTTTGATCCAAAAGAAAATCTGGTATTGTATCTGATCAACCACTCAGAAATCAAACCATATTGGGAATACTATATCAACCATGAATTTGTGAAACAAATAGTTGCAGGAAAGTTACCCGTTGAAAGTTTCAATTATTACAATGATCAAAACTCTTACTATTTGGAGAAATACCTATACGTTCAACAGGAATTATTGAAACGGACGGATAATGAAACATTGGTGGAATACATTCAGAAGGTCATTAATGTTGTTTTGGCTGAACAGAAAGAAGAAACCGATGATCAAGGTCATGAAGATATAAAGAAACACACCAAGAGTCCAATCAATCAAGCTTGTAAAGACTATACAACTTATCTGGTCAGCTCAATAGAGAACCCAGTTGATGGGAAGTCTATTGTCTTCAGAACTTTTCTACATTTGAGTACTTGTTTATTCGGTTACAATTGTGCCTGTGCTAACATTTACAACCCTGCCAGAAGATATGACCTCGCTACAAGAAGTCTAGTGGATCAAACTGAAGTTTCGAAAGATTTGGTAGTTTCAAATATCGATAATGCAACGTATCGAAATTGGGTTGAATATTATTTAAATGATGATTCGATAGAGACCCTGAGGCAAGGTCAGGAGTGTTTACAGTTGGCTTTTGAGTTGGATCATGGTGAGGTTAAGCTGGATGAGATTGTGAAGATATTTAAACAAGGTGTCCTTCTAGAAAATGGTTTTTGGGATGCTTGTTTGCCAAATAAATAAACAGTTCTTATTTAGCTTTTCACGGGTACTTACAAACATTTCAAGAAGGCAGCATGTACAATCATTTTTTATTACGTTTATATATACCGTTGCTTGAACTATGTCTTCTAAAGATTTTTTTTTACAATATAAATAATTTTTCACAAATTCTATGCATACTTTATTATTCAAAAATATGATGGAAGACAAGTAGAAAAAGTAATGAGTAGTGATTAGCTAATCTGGTCTTATTGCTTACGTAATACCTGTTAAGCTCACCAAATTTTGAATTTTTGAGGGCAATGAATTCATCAAGTTCAAACAGATCTTTAAGGGAATACCTTGACCATTCCACTAAATATTCGACATTAGAACACAAGATTGTACCAAGCTGAAACCATTTCTGTTTAAACTGGATCATTGAAGACCCATGATTGAAGGAATACAAGCACCATTATTGAATTCACATCCATTTAACATACGACATATCCACGGCATGTGATGGAAACAACAACCAGGAAGACTTCACATTGATTTATAGAACTTTGAAATTTTTCAATCATGTGATGAACAATGAAAGGGGTGTTGGGCTGAACTCTTCCTAATATGAAGATAGTGAAGCATCTACCATTGTTTCCCTATTCGGATAATACACAGCATTCCCACATCATCCAACGATAACAACAATCAGAACACTACCATGACTAGGAATTCTAAAGGAATTCTGGTTGGTTGAAGAAGTTCCCTTTAATCATAACAGTATTGTATGATTTGGACTTGAACTCGGGTCTTTGGATTGAACTTTGGCAAGAAGATATCAGAATCAAATTGTTCTATGCGTCCTTCTTTTGAGTTACACAAATGAAAATTACGAGACAGGAGTATGCTGACCACTAGTGGGATGAGTTGTTGTGTACCAGTGTACCAAATACCGGCCCTGGAATCTGGTTTTACTTCACATGCACGTATGGTACTTGACGAATGCTAGTTGGTAACTGTTTTGAATTGAAATGTGAGTGTTTCCATGGCGTTGGTGTTTCTATAGCATGAGAATTAGTATGGTAGTTAATATGAGAGGCACTTGGAATGTTCACTTTCCAAATTATTCAATTTGATCAATTGATTAATTATTACAGAGAAAGAAAAAGACTCATCCAGACTCTTCCATTTTCACAGCTTAATCACAATTTACATCCTCCACGGATCACAAGCCGGATCTCCCCCACTTTGCCGCGTTGCGTTTTATGTTCAAATCTTCGATACTTCATACACAATGGTGATGTCAAAATTGCTAATTACACATTCCAGAGAATTCAAGAGTCAAGATGCCCACCCCCGACACCCACCAAAAGAAAGATTTGCTTGGCGAGAACCACGTACTTAGTGAGAGCTGTCTTCATTAGCCCACGTAGTACGTACGGCAAATATGCTTGAACGTTATTGTGATTTGAACAGTACGTGATCATTGCTGGAGCAAAGATCAAAAACAGGTATACTTGGATGGGTTGCCTCTCTCGAAACTCCACCAACTTACCAAGACTTTCACTCTCAACATGCACGGCGTACACTCATGAACTCCAAAAGCTCTCAAATTTTTCTTGATCCATTACAGCTCCTGATTTCCTGATTTGGTATAAGAATGCTCCAGAAACGTCAAAACAGAATGCTTATTCACAAGTTCGTTGGTGTCAAAGATGAAATTGATGAAATTGAAACCGGGTTATTGAAATTCATCAGATGCAATAATCATGAACTTTCGACAGCTCAAAGAACCATCAAAGAGTCCACGAAAATTGAGATATATATGCAGAACAAGGAAGTACGTCCAATTGATACTTCATATCCCGTATTTGCAGGCATACTGATTTCCCCTGTTTTCTTAGCCTAAACCTAACTTGAATTGAGTTTTTTCATCGGCATATCGTTTTGTTTTTACAACCAGCTGACTACATAACCGAGAAATTGTGATATGTTTTCCCGTTTTGTATATTGCGTGTCGATCTGATTGATCCGCTAGCTTTACAACTACTTTCGATGATGATTGAAACTAACCCTGAGCTAAAAAATCTTAATGGAATGTTGCTACCTAAATTGATGCGCCCTAACCTACCATGTGGTCTATACTGTACTCTAAGTCGGTTTCTAATTAGACAATTCGTTGAAGAATCCGGGTCGTATTTCTAATGCTGAACTAATATGCAAGAACTGAATCCATCGCTCCTGAATAAATCGATGTACTTGATTTTTTCACTTTCTTCCATACTTTTTCCAGGTTATGCTCTTTCACTACGATACATTTTTTATCAAAAGGCACGAATCCCTCATTCTTTGGTCATTAATGAGATGATATCAGGTTACTTAGTCGGCCAACATCATTTTTTAGGCTGTTAGCTTTGGGAAACCATCACCTGATGTCACTTGATTTGACTGGTCAATGGTATGCAGAACGTTTTTGAACTTTGGTCAACCACTCCACTTTAATATTCTATTTATGCGTATTATATTCGAAACGTTCCTCGAGAATCAAGCCCCTATAGCTGAAAAATTAACTAATCTTCTTTACTTGTTTCTATATATATATCATCTGACCGATCATCAATCTAATTAAGCTTTCATTCATTTTCCAAAAATTATAATAAAGTTAAATGTCTTATCTTCTTAATTCTTAAATCGAATTATTTATCCCGAAATATATAGATGTTCTACTAAAGTTTGACCTGACTAAGCATGCACACCGTATCCACTTCAACAAGGAAATTTGTTGATCATATATATGTAGTAAGTTGCTGCATGTGTTGCTAATTAGTACACTGTACAGCCCATAAATTGATAGTAATAGGCTTAACGTACTATATTTATTTATCCGCGTCAGTATATGCATCCAGCAAAAAATGATCGAATCATCCCGTTTCGACACATGTTCTGTTAAAGTATTATATTTCTAGCTAGTACATTAATGGCCGGTATCCCTGTGTATAGAATTGTATATAGCTAATATTGACTGCATATATAATCACGCACATGTGCAATTTTAATTATATATACTGGTTGATCGATACCACATGTGCATGTATATAAACATGCATATACACGGCTTATATTTTGATCAAAATTATAGCACAAATGTGCCAAACTATTATAAATCATGCATATAATAAGCTAGCAAGCTCGATCTACAGCTTCGAAGTTATAGCTAGCTAGAGCTTATAATTTAATTTTTAATTGAAATTCTCTGTAGATCAACTATATATGTATTTAAAATTTTATAAATACAGCTAAAAATTTCAGGACCCCAAATTTGAAATTCTTAATTAATTGAATACCCATATTTTTTTTGAGACAAATTAGTTTAATTAGGCACATGTGATATGACCACTGTATATATATTCTTTTCTTTTCATTTGGCCAAAAAAATTAAATGAGTTAATAAATTTAAATGATTAATAAGCTAGCTAAGAACTAGCTAAAGCTAAAATTTGCATGAATTTTTAATATAATTAGAAAATTAATCAAATCACATGTGATTCATGGGATACATATATTATCGATCTTTTTGTTATCAATATTTGAAATTTACAGAAAGCTCATGTATATGGATCTGAATATATTCAATTTGAATTCAAAATTAAGTCCTTATTAGCTGAGTGGTTAACAGCATCGACATTTAGAGGCGCGCCAGGGTTGCGACTTGCTTTGGGATCCGCGTTCGAGCGCAACTCCGTTTTGTTGATTTACGAGCAAAAAAATAAGTACATACAAAAATCAGTGAATTGAATTTTTTCTAATTATATAATTGTATATTATCTATACAATCTTTTAAGTTTTGCGGTGAATACTGTATCCATTTTTTCTTTCTTCTTTTGGTAAATTTTATAAAATTAAAAACAATTATAGAAAATGGTTGAGTTAGGACCTCGAGAATAATAACCGGGGATATATATTTTTTTTCATATACATTTAGTAATCAATTAACTATACAATCAGAACAAATAAAAATATATGTGAGTCTTTTATATGTGTTTATATTAAGTTTTTTTTCACGTAATAAAGTTCAAAATTATATATATATTTTTTTTTACCAAAAAATATAAGCTTACATTATTTAACTAAAACCTTAACAGTTGAATGAAGAATAATTAAAGGTAAATTGGTAAAATGTATATAATAAAGTAAAGGATATGGTAGAGGAATAAAGTATAATAAAATAATGGAATGATGAAATAATAAAATAGTATCTCATTGATAAATTTTAAATTAAATGAAAAATGGTAAGTTTCTAAATGATGATAAAAATGGGATTAAATAATTCATTTGCAATACATTTATTGATTGATTGAAACTTACAATATTTGGCCCCCCAAGTAAAAAAAAAAGCATGCAACGTTTCACAATATATTTTCAAACTTTTTTTTTACGTACTCGATATTTAAAATTTTGAAAAGTGAATTAAACATGTATTTAAGAAAGAAAAATGTTTTTACATTACCTGCACATGTTTTTATCATTCTAATTTGTTTAAGCTTTAACACTTTTTAATTTCATTTTTTTTTCTGTTTTTGTTTTTCATTCATTTTTCCAAAATTAGCAATGAGAGAGCTTATATTAATTTAAAAAACTAAAAATAAGTTGGATAAAGAATAATAAAATGTAAATTGGTACAAAAATGTAAAAATGTAAAAATTTGTAAAAAAAAATGTGAAAATCAGGAAAAACAATCAACCAGATTAATGTAAAAAATTAACAATGGTGTACATATACATAAAATTTTAAAAATATTGGAAAATGTAAAAAAAATTATAGAATTAGCAAAACATTTAAAATGTATAGATAATTGTAAAAATTTAAATATTCGATAATAGGAAAGAATAAAAAAGGTTAAAATATAAAACAATTGGAATTTAAAAAAAGTAAATTGCAATATGAAAGTGTGAATTTTATATATAAATAACAAAAAAAAGCATTCATGTGAAATATTGAATTACATACTCGAATTGGTACATTAAATTATTCTTTTTTTGCTTTAAACTATGCGAAAAAAACTTTGAAAAATATTTAAGATCTCTGTAATATACTTCTTTAACTCATTGATTTTATTTCAATTATTTTTTTCGAAATTGTAGGATTTGTACGTGATATTATCATATTAAAATTTTTTCATATATAGCTGGATGTTCTTAAGCCCAATTTTGAGGGCCAGACAAATCTACATTCATATCTATATTTAATTGTCTTTTTTTCACATACATTTTTATATAATTATGTATCTACAAATTTATCATTGTAATACATCGATACTGAAATTTAAAATTTTTAAAATTCAAATTAGGTCTAATTTTAACTTGTTTCGATTTTGTAATTGTTTAAATTAAATTTAGTTTTCGTGAATGAATTGATATAAAAGAATTGAAATATATTTATGAAATCATGCACTAGCCTATAGCTGAAGCTATAAACTTTTTAAAGTATATATAGAGTATATAGTTAGCTATATAGGAAATTACCTATACCATTGAAAAATCCATCGAGCTGAGTAAATTCTTGCCATATATACATAAGCTGAACCCACTCACACATGTGTATGTTGTCAAATCTGCATTAATTCTGCAGCTTATACTTAGCTTATATGTAATATCCACGCCTATTATACATAATACTGACAGCTACTACTCATGCAGAAATTAACCTAAGCGGCTAAATAAAATTGATGTAATTAAAAAATGTATAATGTTTAACCATATTTTCGAGGAAAAACATATAAGACAGAGGTCATATTTTTATTGGATTATATAACAGTTTTCAAATATAGCTCTGGTAGGTTAGAATGAAGATAATTTTGGTTGCTTTCATTTCCTGATTATTAATTTCGTGTGGTAGTGACACATTATATGGCTACATAATAGTAAATCGGGTGGAAGATTCAAGATTTAAGATAGCCGCAATCCCGCGTCTGATGACCTCAACCCACTCGGTGTGCTGCAAGACCCGCCTTATCCATTATGAATTAAACTGCGCTCTTGACAGATTCGAAATCTGAAAGAATTGATGAATGAACATACGCTGATCCCACTTTCCTGCATAATTACGTAGCAGATCGATGCCCATATACGGACATTATGGCTGCTGCCATTTTCATGACAGTTGTTAAAATATTTATTTTGTGGGCTAATTAGAGTAATTGATGAGATGAGGTATTAGTGCATGGAACATATGGACTTAACATATTGGGTACCTATATATCAATCTTTAACTCTTAACAGTAATTGTCTATATATCTCCAGTTGATGATACATATAGGAGCTGAATCTAAATACCAAGTTACCATCACTTCGATCAGTTCCTTGAACCAGCCATAGCGGTGCATGGAATTTTTGATATATAGACTTGCATGATTTAAGCTTCGATCTCGTTTAGACCAAGAAAAGTTGCAGAGTTACGTGTACTATCAAGCAAGTATTTCCCAGACAGGAATTTTATGGAGTTGCCATATGTTTCAAAGGAGGTCAGATCTGGATTCTACTATAAAAGTTTATATGCTAGTAAATTAGAATGCATGTGATGTAGCCTGTGTGCTGCACTCACATGCAACCTACGTCGTCGTCCATTTATTTTGGTGATTTTGAATACTATGTAGCTTAGTCTTTAGACCACATTGAAAGCATCAATATTCGGGAAGAGGAGAGAGGAATTGATCTTAATTGGCTGGAATGTCTTCATGATCTTCAAAAATTCATTTTTCATTATGCAGGCATATGCTCAAATTAATCCAGAGTCCAGACGATCAACCAACTTGAACAGTTTGATATGGCTAGAAGCTTATACGAATCAGATTTAGCAGGCCTCGTTAATTTGTTGCAAGTTTTTGAACGCGCGTAAATATTTTAACCACACGTCTACAGTGAATACATTCCCGATTCACTTAATAGCTCTAGTATACCCATGCAGATTTCTTAAAACAACTCGGTTATGGAGTTTACATTATGGACATTATAAATAGCTAAATATTTTAATTGTGAGTTCACAAATAAATATAAATTTTTGAGAGCATTATAAAAAACCAAAAAGCTAGATAGAAAAATTTTAGGCAAAAGAAAAAGATTGACCATGTGATAAAACCCAAATAAAAGAAAACCAAAAGAAAATTGTCATATAGACGAAAAAAAAGCTAATTATAGTGTTGAAGTTATCTATAAAAGACAAAATTGAACGATCATGAAAAAATATGCAAACCACTGAAAAATGCAAAAGGTGGTGGTGTTATCGATGATTTGTACAATGCAAAACAAAAAGAACTGAAAAAGCTAAAGCAAAATAAAGCCAAAAATTGATTGTTGATATATCGAAGACCTTTGAAAGAAAGTCCATTTTGATAGAATCTTCCATGTTAAACCATTGATGGTCAGAATTTAACTCATCTAGTCGTCATGTGATTGTGAATGTTGATTGACAATTGAAAGAAAGACACCAATTAAAACAATAAGGAATGTAAACACAAATAATTGAAGAAGAAGTTCAGAGAAAAAAAGTTTAACACAATTGACACCTCGTTTGGGTTCTGATCCAATTTTTGCGGTAATAAAGTTGAGTTGCATGATCGGATCAATTCGATGATAGAGCTGGAAACCAGTCCAGGGTATCAATTGATAAATGATATTGTCCATAATCAATTGAGTTGAATATCAGCAGGCGTAATAAAAAGTGGGGAACAAAACCAAAATCCAGTCAGGAGACATCTTAATGTGAATTTTCTATGAACATCCCCGACAATGTTAACCTTTCAAAAGCTCGCGCTTTCGACTGATGTTAACGCCCTTCCGGTGATTTGGAATCAATTTGTATGAAAAAGGAATGGAGAATCCAAAGTTTGAAATATACCTGTTGGTGGACGATATGTATTGATTGAAAACTCTCATCAAATGAATGACTATAATATTGATTGAAAGCATATGAAAGGATGTAGTCTTGATGACAGCATGTGCAAGATCTTATAGATATAGAGTTTGACAGGATTTCCAGATTTGGTTATTGGGTCAGCTAACTTTATCACTCATCACAGTTCTTCTTTGTTCAATTTGGCAGTTTTCAATAGCGGGTCGGAGAAAGAAAAAGAGAAAGGGGTGATATGGTGATGATCGATTGATGTGTGGGCCGGCAAACGGACATGCGCTAAAATAGGAAAAACAGGGGCTCGCTGTCCTTGCAAATTGTTCTCTGGCCGTATAAATGAATGGGTATGATGAATGAAGTCATGTATTAAAGGGAAAAAGGAGTCTCAAGTGAATTGTTTGTTATTTGAAGAAAAATAAATTAGAATGATTGGGTAGGTATTTGTATAGTATAATTTGAAGACCAAGATGTTTGTTTGTGATTGGAAGAAATCTATAACAGATGCGATTTTGAGGTTTGGAATGTTGATAAAAAATCTATTGTACAAGAATGCAAAGAATGGAATGTACCAATATTGTAACTTTGAATATTGGTAGATGCTGTTGATGAAGTTGATTTGATGTCATACAAGAAATTGGGTTCATGTATGTTATTTTTTGGTTCCACTCGGCTTCTGTTGCATTTCAGGTTGATACTGACTCAAGTCATTTGGTCTACCTTGACGCATATATGTGTAGTTTTGGTAATTGTACTGTGCTCCATATTCATGATGTTGATAAAGGTTTCCCGGTGATGTTGATGGTGATGAATTTGTGGAGGGGGAAAGTGAGTATGTTCTTGGTGTTGAGTAGTAAGGATTCATGTTCTATAATATCGGGTGATGAAAATGTTAGTATTTGAGTGCTTTAAGTCATAAGGATTGGAATCTGTAAATCATATGAGGACATACCTGGTGGTAAGGATCAGAGTAATTGAATTGTCTATCATAAAGACCCATTGTTGAAGATAAGGATGCATAAAACGTTTAAAAAGAGAAAACGGTGACAGTCTACCAATTGCATGCGGGAGAGATGGGATTGACAAAACAGGGAAGACACGGAAGTATTTATACAAGATGACCTAGGCACAGATTCCATATTGGAGGTGATGTGATGCTGTCTTCAAATATACGTTGACAAGCGTTAGCTGCTCAAACCAAACAAGACATAACGAAATCGAGACAGACGTACGTACGGATGGCCCCTCCGGTCCGCTCTTCATGTGGGTCATAATCACCACACAACTCTCATCTTCCAAGGCGGTACGTACTGATCCTCTTCCTACAAAAACCTTCCTTTTAAATAAAACGTCTTCGATGCTCAACATATTATTTATTCTGCCATGTCCAATTACATATCCAGATTCTAAAATCCAAATACCAGCAACATGCTGCGCAATTACTCCTGAGATCAGTCAAACATAACATGATAGACAAGATGCAGCTCACATTCAGCCATCCAAGGACTTGAAAACCTTGCAATACATTATGCTGTTTTGACACACCTATATATATACACACACTCTCCTGTCCGACCTTTTCATTGTGCCACATATCGTAAGCTTTTAATTCTAGATTACACTCACACCTATATAGGGGGTTTCAAGAGAAAACAGCTGAGTTATCACGGCATTTGTACAAATTTGCTTATCCCGTGGATATACCTAGAGTGAGGACAGGCTGGCCCTTGGATCGTGTCATTGCAGCCCGTGTATATTGTGAAGTCAACAGCAACAACAACTCACTAGGACACCAATTTGGTCAAAAATATTCTCATGCTCATATCATGCTCACTCATTTATGGTGTTCACACATTCCGTTGCTTCAGTTCAACTCAATGTATTGGATTCAAGTATACTGATGATTCATGAGTTCGAATGAATTACAGAACAAGTTTCACGTAACACGGTTGCGACGTACTATTCAAATCAACTAGAAGACAATTAGACGTACAGAAGTTTGCAGTATACATGTACAACAATTCAATAATTAATGGAGTCTGCCTTAGAGACTGTAGAACTGTTTGCATGCTGTCCACGATCATGTATAATGATCATGACAATTGACAACCCAATTAATACAGTTTGTTTAACCATTCCATACATCCTATTGAGTCCCTTTAAATACGAATTGTGAAGAGCATTCTTGAATCTTCTTTGTGACAACATGCAAATGAACAATTGATCTCCTTGAGTACGTACGTTGAAATTTTTTAACATGAGCACATGCAGCTGAAAAGGAGTATTCATCTTCATGAGCCATGGGTTCTTCTCCTAATCTTCTCTTCAGATCTCTATCCATCTGTGACCGACCACCCAAATTTGCGGAATAGGGAAAAACTAAAAGTTGAAGGCGTGTTAAAAAACGAATATTTCTCAAAGAAGATTGTTCTTTGGGTTCAAGCTCACATGCACAATTAAGCTAAGAAAAAATCACACTAAAACGAGTGACGCTAATGCTTTCTAATTTGGGTCCTAAGCTTTAAACAATCCACAGAACAAACTAACGCAGGTTTCTCTCGATTTACAGCCACGAATTACGAACCATGTGATCAATTTTTGATGCCTCTCAAATTTACAAGATAAATAGGCCCATTTTTGGTCGTATTGAGACTGCTCTCAATTGCTTCAATTGATTGCAATGCAACCGCAAAATATGTACACACATGCCCCTTTTTTCTCTTTCATCATCTCCCCATGACATATAATCCGGAGAATATACTAATGACCGATTTTTTAGATATAATTAAATCATAATGAGCATGTTATGTGTACGCGGACTACTGGAATAGGCACCGCACACGCCGAAAACGGCTCTCAGCGGTGATGCATCGCGTCTTTAGTCAGCGGTTTGTGCCATTTTGGCATTATACATCATAATCAGCTTACTATTGTGTCCTGAAAATTTTTTTTTTGATGCATTTTACGCAAATACCCTATTTCCAGATGAAGGAAGAAGGATGCCCGTGGAATGTTGGTTGGAAGCCTGATGCGTTGTTATCATCTATGGACGTGTCCAGAGGCTGAAAATAGTAAATTGACTACATCATATACGTAAATTGCAATTGTATCTCCCCATTTAATTCATGCATTGACACCATCAGGGATATCTGTCAAACAATTGCAATTTATGATCAATTGTTGTGTTTGTTTACACACACA
Source organism: Ambrosiozyma monospora (assembly GCA_001599995.1). Taxonomy (NCBI): domain Eukaryota; kingdom Fungi; phylum Ascomycota; class Pichiomycetes; order Pichiales; family Pichiaceae; genus Ambrosiozyma; species Ambrosiozyma monospora. The sequence goes on from BCIP01000018.1 coordinate 448,015, forward strand.
ATTAAACAAGTGCACACATGGACATGGTCCAGATTCCAATTTCCAGTACTAAAATTGAAGATGTGTTGCAGTGCTCGGGAATGTTAGTTCGAGCCGATCAACAATTTGAACTACGTAGTCAATAGTCAAAAGAGCCCCTGAAGACCTGAAGACCTGCAATATTGTACGTGCGACCTGCGTTTTGCGTTGTGCATCCGTTCAGCCTATATAGTTAGTAGAGGCCCGGTGATTATGCATACATTTTGACCCCAGAACCCCCTAGCTCGTTTAGAATAAACACTGCAATCATGAATCTGAGAAACTAATCGACATGTTTCTCCAAATATCTTCATGCAGTAGCCCGTGGATTGATGTGATGTGATGTGATATCGAACAGGGATATCGATCAGCTAGTAACACCCTTCGGCAGTTGTCCAGTTTCAACACATGTACAAAAGTTTGTGTGATTCTCAGGCTGCTGTTTTGTACGTACGTCATCTGGAATTAGATTACCGCCAACTCAAGTCTCTATAGAAACACCATATAAGACTTCAAAATTGGATAACCTAGATTTCAGGGATCCTGTAATTTACAGGCTCGAATTTTTACTGTAAATTGTAAGATCGAAGCTCCAGAAGCCGAAAGCAAAAAACAACACAAAAAACCACAAACTCATGTGTTCAGTACATGAGTACATCAGGAGCAAAAAATCTAGTAAAAGTTCCATGGAAAATTTGAACCCCTGGATGCATAAGGTATGATTGATACGTGCTACGTACGCTAACTTTAAGCGATTCACCATGCCGAACTTGTCAAAATAGAATCTCCGAGGGAATATAAGATTTTGGTCAGACAGAGTTATCAGCAGCACACGTTATGAATAATTCAAATAGCTTTTGAAAAGTTCTGAATTCTATATCCGTGGATAACTTGAAATTCCATTATTCCGTGTGTTCTATCATTGATGTGTAATCGCTGATTAAATCGGTGGTCAAATGGTAAAAACTAAAAATAAAACACAATTCAAGATGATTCATCAAAAATGTTATTGATCATCAAATAGAATAGAACTGGATATAACAACGATGTGGTAAAAAAAATCATATCATAATAGGCTGTGAAATCAATTTGAAGGCCGGGAAGTCTTGAGTAAAATATCTGGTGATGAATAAAACAGGACATAGAAGTTTAGGAGCGGTGATTATTTTGCTAACATAAGTATATCGTACGTATCGAAAGGAGCTCAGATCATCAGTTACCAAGTGGAGATTCCAAAAGAGTTTCAAAGAACTATTCGATCAACATACAATTGGCTTGGAACAGAAATGAATTCTCCAATTTGGCCGACAGTTAAACACCTTGAAAGTTTAAATCCAAAGTTATATCACAGCAAGGTTCAGAAGCATCTATTTCGTTTTGTTCGATACAGGAAAGCACAACATCCTGATTGCATTCAAGAAAACTGTCCAGCATATAGATATTTAACCAGCTGGTATACTTGTCTAACTACCTCTTCTATGGACCTTGTAGGGAGACTCCAATTTTATTTTAACAAGCTCTGATGACTCAAGGATTTTTCAATTGAATATCTATTTTGACTTTAACGAAAAATTCCAATAGTAGCTGAAGTTTTTTTGTCGTCTGTATCTCTTTGGTTAGTTGGGTGTTCCGCCACGACATAAATCCTTTCAGCCATGTATAAGTTTCATTAAATTTGGTAGTTGGCATTGATCTTTGATATTCATAATATCAGCTTTGGCATGTTGATATAATCTGTATCATATATTAGTTGGACTTGTTAGTGATAGATTCTTCTCAGTAATTCCAAAAGGGACATCGAAACGTTAGTATATTGGAATTGGAGGACTGTGTGTTGATGTGAAGGGTTTTTGCCTGAAGAGGCAGTTTTGGATTCCAAAACATATTGATTTTGACAACCATGAGTGATCTTTCCAGACTGTGCCCTTTTGTAATTTACTGTACCGCAATCCTCCTGAGTCCTCTCATCTGTCATCTGTCATCTGTCGATCAAGTAAAAAAACGAAAAAAATCTCGAAACTGAATGTTTCAAGTCGTGCACCACACAATAATCGCCTTAATGAACAATTATTCTTATTCTTTCTTTACTTAAATAGGTAAACTGTCTAAAAATTTAGAGAGTATCAAGATATTTAATTAAAAGAAAATATTCTAATTAGATCTAAAATATGTGTATCTAGGTAATTCGATTCTATTATTTCATGATGCACTCTGTTCACCACCATCCTTACTGAACTGGACTCTTGGATAGTAAACTACATCCCTGAAGGCATAATACATTCTATTTTTGTATGCATTAAATTTTCATAAGCCTTGGAGTACAATTCTGGATCGGGAGCTCTCATATGTCCATAAAACAACCTGCTTTTATCAACGCTAACATCACTCAAAGGGCGCATTGTGTAATTCATGGTTTCGCCAGGCACAACACCAACATCTCCAACGCGGTACTTGCTTAGCATTCCGAAAAACCCAGCAAACATTCCAATTGTACTTCGTCCAGAATAAACGGTTGAACCAAACCGTGGAGTAAACAGCTTTCGATACGGACCTATTTCTTTATCCCAAAACTTTTCGTATGGACTACCAATATCGTTGGAAACCCTGGTATTGTTATGAATATAAACTGAGTATTCCAAAGCATATTCCCAAAAATGGGCATAAGATTTACTCTCCACAATGAAATGTCGAGCCCTGGACAATAACCGTTGTATAGTAAGCAAAAAGTTAGACCCATCAGGAACGGAAGAAATATTATGGGCATTGAGATGTTGACGAATTGAATATGAACTTGTGAGAACATGAGCTGTGATGGATAAAGTCCAATTAATAACCTTTTCATCTTTCTCTAACAACTTTTCAAGTTTTTGTAATACTTTGATAGCAGCTTTGTGGGGAAGTCCAACTTTGGTCTCAGTTATACAAAATTTGGGAGATTCATCAATAAGGAAAGCTGTATATTTTTGGTTAATAGGGCCAACTACCTGGAGAACAAATTTTGTGCTATGGCTAGTGCTGGGTTATGGAGATCGAGAACATAGAGACGTCGAAGTAGATTCTTGTACCCCAGAAAGAGCTGGTGTGCTAAACTGTTCATCAACTTGGCTATCAGGATTCTTCATATCTGTTTCTGTTTTAGCAAAAGGTGCTGTTTCAGGAGTCTCAGCCACCGGGCTATCCGATTTCTTCACAGTTGTTGTTGTTGTTAGAGCAAGAGTTGGCTTTTTAGACGATGACGGTCCCTCTTCAACTTCGTCCTGGTCCAGGTCTTTCAATTTTCTTTTCTTCTTCTTTGATTTGTCTTTCTTATGAGAATGTTTCACATCCGACAGCTCTGTTTTGATAGAGTGAGAATTAGATGTACTGTTATCCAAGCCATCTTCAATCCGAATTTCATTGCTCAACATACTAGTTTCCTCAGATTTCACTTTTGTCTTCTTCAGCTTTGTCTTTTTCACCCTCTCCTTTTTGATGGATGATTCCTGTAACCCATGCCCATTGTTCTCGATATTCATATACCCAGCAGCTAATGTGGTAGGTAAAGAGGAGAAAACTTCCAATCGAGTAGATGAATAACACATTTCATCAAGTGGAATATTCATGATAGCTGCATAATCAAATTTGGTTGAGCTGCGATGTGATTCCGTAAATGTTTGGAATTGCGTGGCATTTAATCTCGCTATGGCCAGAAAATTGGCAAATGGCTTGATTTATGGAAAATACAACATAAGGTTTTGAATCTGTCTGTGAAATTTCGCATGATTTTGAGCTGAATCACTCTGTAACGGTGTGTTTATGAAGGACTCTGAAAGCGACCTGAATAAAACCATACCAACTTCTGTTGGAACACACATAAACTCAGAATTGAGGTACGTGAAAAATTGAGTCCATAACAGTAACTTGGAAAACGTAGTTTGAATTTTTCAGGGAAGGTGAAAAAATTCTTAAGGGCAGTGATGAATAGAATGTCTAATCTTTCTTTGAGTAGAAAACGTTCATTCCTTCCACGGCTTTGGGATGACATACCTCTAGTACTTTCAACACTACCAATATTCAATTTTTCAACTGTATCAATTTTTCCAATGAAGAAATAAGCCGACGTATCTTCTTCTTCCGTATCACTATCTTCAATGAGAGGAGCCCTGTGACGTCCAACAATGTCATTTGTGTTCTCTGTGTCAGATGACTCAGAATTAAAAACCGACCGAGTTCTGAGCAACTCAAACATAAAACTCTTGAAGAAAGGCAAATTGAAAAAATCCACTTTTGCTTGATCACTCTTTGCACCAGGAATGCGTTTCAACTCTTCCATCGCATCTTCAAAATCTTGTTTGCTTAAACTCAAATTGCAACTTTTCATATCCAGAATGGGTGAAGCAATACTTGATGTTGTTGATGAGGCTCTATTTTGTCGTATGAATTACATCGATTCCGCCAGATACTCATAGTATTCTGGGTTCATGTAGATTGAAACATCACTCTCAGTTTCCTTTGGCATGTTGAGTGTGATCTAAGTCCAAAGATGGTGGAGACATATATGTTTCTATTGATCTGTATCAGGAGCTGGTTAACATTAAACCTCAATTTTATCATCTACCGATCTCTGCCTCTGAAATATGTTCGGCAGATCGACTGAAAAAAAAACACAAACAAACAAACAAATGGTGCACGGATGCGTCATCTGAATTGATTTTGTAAGATATTCATAGTATTCTGAGTTCATGTGCAATGAAACATCATTGGGAATTTCATTTGACATATTAAATGTTATCCAATTTCATGTAAGGATGTGTTAAGGAGATACATGTGTTTCTAGTGATTCAAATTTATTTGAACTGCTGCTGCATGATTCAGATGAATAAAATCGGCACTGTCGTCCAGACTGCCAATTTTAGTTGAATTAATTTAATGATCCTAGAATATATATACAATTAAATAAACTTAAACTCAATTATAGAGAATTACAACATATTATACACACTTAATAAAAAAAAACTGTCCACATAGTTGAAAAAAAGAAATAAAAACAGAGATAAATCTAAGCTAAGAACAATTTTATCACTGAACAAAAGCTGTACTGTCGTCAGAAGAAACCCCGATCAAAGATGAATCCATCAACATGCTAAAGGATTGTGTCTTCAACGAAGGATCAGAAGATGGCATTTCACGATATGGGAAATATTGCTCATCAAGTCTGAAATTCGTAACTCTCTTCACACGATCTTGTCCATCGAGTAGTAGATAAATGCAATTAGGTTTATGGTCAAAACCAATAAATGTTCCTGCAATATTTTCACCATATGCAGCACATCCATATGGCACATAACGATAATTATCGAATTGTCTCTCTTTAAACTTTTCCACAGGGGAGAGATCACTACCTCTTCTCTTGTAATTGTGCGTGTAGACTGTATGAATAAAAGCGCAGTTCCAGTAATGAGCACCAATTTTTGATCCGGTAACATACACTCTAGTATCATCTATCAACAGTCTTATCAATAACTGGATTTCTGTTTGTCTAATTGGACGATACTTAATTGCTATATTTTTCGATTCACAATATCTTTCCAAAAATTCACTGTTTCTCAAAATCTCACTGGTCAAACGCAACTGCTTGATTTTACATTTCTTGCTTCTAGTTGCCATAAAGTTTAAAACAGTGGTAATTATTGTTGGGAAGTTATCAACGTTTGTTGTACACCTTGCCGCAACAAATTTTGACGCAGAATCTATCAAAAGCACTACGGTCCCACCATCTATTGGACCAAAGGTTTCAAGATATAAACATTCTCCTGGAAGGAAAGTTGGGGAGGTATGTTGGATGGACTTTTCCTCAAAAGATACAGATGGTTTCCTTTGTAGATCAGTAGACTTACGTATGTGTTCATGTCTTGCTGTTAACTTTCCATGTCTTTTTGGCGACTGCTGTGTTTCTTTGTAATCTCTTACTTGTTGATGTTGCTTTGGTGGTGTGCTTAGTGGTGTGCTTAGTGGTGGTGTTGATGATCTGGTAGAGTCTCTTGAGGTTACACTGGACTCTGTATCACGTCTTGCTATCTTTCTATTATCCACTGATCTATGATGACCGTTTGGCTCGATGGAAGTTTGGTAGGTTTCTGATTTTGTTGACTTGATCCTTTTGTGTATTCTATTTTCAGGCTCAAGCTCTTCTATTGACCGTTTTTCTGTTGGCGGTGGAGGTGGGCTAGGAGGAGGAGGCGGTGGCGATGGGGATGGATCTTCTTCTTCAACTTCTTCATAATCAGCACCCACATTATCACCATCTTGTTCATCAACTTCTTCCTCCTTCTTTTCTTGTTCCTCTTCTACTCCCTCTTCATTATCTGGCAAGCTATTTGATGTGTCTGGTAATATTTTTCTCTCTTCTGGTTCTTTTTTATCATGTTCTATGCTGTTGTTTTCTTTGAAAGACTGCTCCCAATCTGTTTTCATATTTTTCGATTTAGTAATGGTGTCTTTTTGTACAACTGGAACAGATGGTTCTGTGTGTCTTCTGTGCAATGTTGGAGAGTCTGTGATGATAGCTGCTGCCAATGATGGAAATGTGCTCATTGCTGGCCCGCTGAATATCTCAGACAAAGACATGTTTGTTATCGTTGAGTAGCTGTATGTTTCCAAGTTGCAATATCTTGAGGTGAACATTTGAAACTGCTTTTTTCCTAGTTTTGTAATCGCCAGTAGATTTGCAACTGGATCTAATTGAGGACAATGTAGTGTCAATATTTGTAACTGTGTAATGAATTTCTCTGTCTCTGTATTGGGAACACCCATTTCGATCTCATTTGTATCGTGGGGTTGCATATGGGTTTCGAAAAACTTTCTAAATAAGGTTAAACAAATGCTGATCGGAACACACATAAGCTCACAATTCAAATAGGCGAAAAGATTCAACCCATCAGATTCATTTGCAAAGTGTATATTTAGCTGATCCGGCATTTTGAAATAGTTCTGAATCGCTCTCTTGAAAATTATATCCAGTCTGTCTTTTGCAGATTGATGTTCAACCAGCATACCACTGTTGGCAGAAGGATTGATCTTTAAGCTTTGAATACTTCCTATGTTCAAAAACTTTTCAATTTTGTTGATTTTCCCAACGCAATAAAACTCTTCTTCTTCGTTGGTGTTTTTACCTTCGTTATTGGAATCAAATCTAAGTTTGCCTTTTAGCAAACCCAGCATGAAATCCTTGAAGAATGGTAAATGGAACAAATCAACTTTGGCTTCATCATTGATGACTCCTGGCATTTGGCCGATGCTTATGAGTATGTCATCGAAATCTTCCTTACTCAAAACTATATCCGTTTCTGAAAGGTCCAATGTTGGTAGTGTTAGTTTACCATCTGCTGAGAGCTGCCGAGTTTGACGGATGAAATCCATTGAGTTCAACTGGTATTGATAATACTCGGGATTCATTTAGTTTTGAAAAGTTTTGTGATAACGTCACTGTGTATGTTTTAGTTCCTTGATCTGGAACTTGATTTGCCAATTGTTATGACGCAATATATGGTCTCTGAATGTGAAAAAAACAAAAAAAAAACTGTTTCTTAGTTTGTGTTAGCTTGTGTTAGATTAGTTTTTTGCAGACAGAGGAACACCTAGTTAGTACATGCAGATATGTGCCCCTACAAGATGCTTTCTATTTTTTCTTTCTCTGCAAGGTTGACATGGATGGTGCAAGGGTGCACGCGAGCCTCAATGTGTCTTACGAACCAAACTCCGGTACTATCATACAAAACTATTTTCATAAGGGGGTATTCGTTAAAAGTAAATATATATCATAAAGAACCATAAATCACATTATTGTACACGTAGAAAAGTTATCACCATAAATAGACCAGAACTCGGCTGGTGTATCAAACAGAAAAGTTAAACCGTTACGGTCAAGCCTTTTGGATTTCGAACAATTGATGTTATCAGATATTTCAGAGTTGCAACTTATAGCTGAAAAGTGAATACTTGGACCAAACATCAGTTTCAACTTTGTATCACACCCAATATTGATTTTGATCCAACGTTTTTGTTTCTTGAAAATGCCTATTGAGTAATTTGAAGGTTCACTGTTGATATGAATGGCATCCAAATCAAGTTTCCCCATACGGATGACCAACATAACATCGCTGACCTGTTTTGGAATAGAAATACCAAACAGCTTACCATTTTCGGCCACATCTGGATTAGTTGGAATGTTTTGTAATGACAGTATACTAAGGGTACTTGGTATCAGTTTCCAAGCATTGCTATTCTCGTTCACTGGATTTCCAGCCAGATCAAGATCCAACTTGTAAATATGCTGATTCTGAGAAAAATCAAATTGTTCCAATTGATTAATGGGACATGAAAACTGCCTAACAAATCTTGGGATCAAAATTTGAGATGAGTAATCACCACACTTCATTTGCAAATTAGTAACCGAAACTGGAATAGTAGAGACTGTTTCCCTGTCTAATGACCCAAACAAGTTGAAGGACAACCGTTGCAATCTTGAAAGAAGGCTCAAATCAACATTTTTGCAAGTTTTGCAGTTTATTCTTAAATCTTTGAGATGACTTGACCTTAGGTTGAAGTTGTGTAAAGAATCTATGGCTATGGTCATGGAATCTATCATTTCTAATCTGGAAGGAATCATTTTGATCACTTGAGAAAGCGGAACAGTACCTTTCGTTTCCGCTAAAAAATGTCCAATCTTGTCTGCTCTATCCAAAACTATGTCATCTTCTTCATAATCCAAAGGTCCTGATAAACAATCAACCTTTATTTCTATATCTGTGTGCACAAGGAATTCAAAAAGGTGGACGTTTGTGTTTGAGTGCCTTTGGTAGAGTTGAACATTCAATATAAGTTTGTGAAGAGAGTGAGACAAGGCTTCAAGTTGTTCAAAATTATCAAATTCAGCAATGAATGATGGTAACGCAACCAGGGTAACTATTTCGAGTTTATTAAATCTTTCTCTTTGATGATATAGTTGATCAATACCAGCAACAGAGGCAAATGCTTTATATGACGTGATTGATTTTATCCAATCAAATTCATCGGCGGATGAAAGCAAATATGAATCTGAATTCGGCGAAAACTCATTATATGAAAACTCAGGGATGTCAAACCTTTCTGAAAGTGAATTAATCAATTGAACAAACGTATTCAAACCTCTCTGTGAATTCACGCTCGCAAAATTCCGTGTGGTAAAAGTGGACACATTCAACTCCTGCAAGTTAAATTCGTTAAGATTCTTGATCCAACCGGAATTCGAAGTATGTGATTGTTGAAGAAACAATATTGACTGTCTTCTTCTCAAATGGATATAGACCTTGGTGTCATGTGACGATATGTTGATGGTCATACCTGGTTTTGGACACACAAAAGAAATGGCATTTTGTAGCGGAATCCACGCTGATTCACAGCTGATTGGCTGTTTGACTGACTGGTTCTCTTTATCCAGTAATAATAAACTGAATATGATAATTGCTTGTTTGAGTTCAAGTGGGAGTGAAGATACTAAGTTGACGTAGTTTGATATTCCAAGATTAAATTTCATGATGATCGGGCCCTTTCTAGGCCATGTGATGACTTGAATTTTGAGTTTGAGTTGCTGTTTGATAGGATCTAGAAGAACTGGAAAGATGTGAATGGTGTAATCAAACACTGTTCTTTTTGTTGTGTTGCATTTTCTATGAAATGATGATGATTCGCCTGCCGGTTCGGTAGTTTGTCTTGCACATATGCCTGGCCGATATCCGCGATCGCCCTTTAACGTATATGCAGGTACCGCCACATTAGGTACACGCCACACACTGACAATTCGGCGCACCGGTCTGGACTAAACTTCCCGGTATTTCATGAACTTGAAATTGGAAACAACAGCAACTGGAACAAATTTATGTGTTCATAGATCAGATTGATAACTCTAGGTTTTGGGAAAGCGATGATAGTCTAATTTAATCAAAAAAGAGTTTGGATTCAGCTGGTTTGACTTTCGAAGACATGATGGACTTCAGCATAGGATTCAATATATAACTCCACAGGAGTTTTTGCAATATGCAAGGGTCAAGACACATGGTTTTGATGATTGATCTATTTGAAAAACTTTAAAAGCATTAAATCCATTTGAACAAGCTAAATATACATGCAGGTGGACTGCATGGTTAAATTTGAGATGTGTTCAATTATATTTTGAAGGTGAGAATGTAGTGGAGGCGGTGTGCATGCGTGTGTCTGCTGTAACTTCCTGAATCCTAATTGTACATTGTGATTTCATTTAATTTTCACCGAAGGGTATAACGCTTGAAAATTGAAATGTATGGAATCCGGCATGTACATGGCTAAATCAATTGATGCTCGTGTGTGCATAGCCAGTTCGAACTCGGTCTTCAAAATTTTCAAGCTCTGCACACTGTTTAACGTGTCAATAAGGCTGAAATCATATGGAGATCTATTTTCGTGTGAAAAATATGATCAGTAACAGATGGAAGGCCCAAGTACCCTTGCCACTTCTATTACAATTATAAAAGGCACGGCATCATTTTTCCTTTTATTCAAACATCAGATCAAATAAGACCAAATCAAACCGGACCAAACCATACCAAATCTGGATAGAACTCGGCCTTTCGCAACATGATCTCATGATCTTTCATCAACTACATATTTCCTTTTTGCATGCATCCAAATTTTATTTTGACTACTAGGCTCAACACCGAATTAAAGCTTCTAGATGTTTCAATACAGATCATGAAAATCACCGCCTATACTGCATCAATTATATCAGCTGATCTCCAATATACAGGTACTCTGCTCATGCTATAACCACCAAGGCCTTTTTTTGTGGCAAATATTGCAACTCCAGGAATAAAGTTCCATTCTGCAACTCAATTTACAAGCTTTTTTACACTCAATATACAACTTCATTTCTCGGCCGGTGGTTATTATGGTTGGAAAACTGACCATAGGTCTTACCGAGGCTGTCACCATAAGAAACTTTGTGAAATTCTTCCATACATGATTAGATTGATCTGATTAGATGATTTTTGCAGTGTATGGACAATCATTTCCAATGTCCATGTTCAACGTTTGCTTTCTCCCAATTCTATAAAAGTGGGACTTAGTCCTGCAAGTTCTATTTCCGATTGATATTGTACTTTGTGAAAGAAGTTTTTTCTATTGGTCATACAAACAAAGAATTTATCACAAATCATCATACAACATGGGATATTTCAAAAAACTTATGAAACTATGGTTTGTTCCAACTCCAGTCAGAGCTGAAAATGTGCAAGCCCCAAATCAATTTCCAAGCGCAGATGACTGCTCCTCAATGAATGAATCAATTGCTAAGAAACTCTCTGATGTTGAAGAAGAAACTGAAGACGTCAATTCATTGGGAGATGCTACCGTGAAGCTCAACCCAAGAAAGAAAATGAAGCATGAGCCACCAATGGATTATTTGATTCGTGTCTGTTCCTTGTGGGCAGGTTCCATTCACTCTTTCATCACTTTATGGATTGTCATGATTGCTTGGATTGTTTATGGTATTGTTTCTAATGCTGCTGATACTTGGCAAATCGTCATGCAAGATGGTCAATCAATTCAGACTTACTTTTGGGATACTTTGCTTATGAGACAACAGTTGGATGACTCTCACAAATTTTTGAAATTGTTTGGTACTATCAAATCTAGATCTTCCACTCACCAAAAATTGTTAATTAAGATGAAAAATTATCAAAGAAATACACTTCATTTGTCCAATGATGAAATTCGTGCCTATTTGGCTGAACAACACATTAACTTTGATGTGGATTCGAAAATTGATTTGAAAGATGAAAGTTGGTTTGATAAAATGTGTTCTCTTTTCGCTAGATGGTTGGGTTCATTGTTGTGTGTCATTGTTTATTGGATTTTAATCTTTGTCTGGATTGGATGTGGTAAGTTCCGTATGGATACCGGTGACACAGATGATTACGGTAATGATAAGTATGAGACCTTCAGTGATTCATGGCAAATGATTGTTAATACTGGTACTGCTGTGGTGTTGCTTATTTCTTCTGTTTTGTTGCAAAATGTCAGAGTCAGAAATGATAAGTTCTGTCAGTACCGTTTCAAGCAAATGATCCAGTATGATGCTGAGTTGGAAAGATTAGAAAGAAGCGTCACTGGAAACTTGGAAGAGAATGAAACTGTTCTTGTTGAACCATTGAAAAGAGAAGGTATGGATAAGTGGATCCGTTTGTATGCTGATATCATTGGTACTGGTGTTGGTTTGCTTGTTAGTATTTGTGTTTTCGTGGCATGGATTGCAATTGGTGGTCCAATGAATTGGGATGATAACTGGTGGTTAATTATCGGTACTTATACTGGATTAGTTGGTTTCATTGATGGTTTTGTTTTGAGAGAAGTTTATTTCAACATCACTGCTTATGAAGAAACCAAGTGCAGAACATTAATTGAAGAAAGCAGAACATTATTGAATGAAGCTGAACTTGATCTTGAGTTGCCTTATATGCAAGAAAGAAAGGATATTTCTTATAGAATTTCCAGATATGTCAACTTGATTTGTTCCAATAAATGGTCGGTTGTGTTTTCTATTGTTGTTGTTGTTGGGTTGTTGATCATGGCCACTGCTATGATGTGGAGTGAAACTGCGCAATTGGTTTGTAACACTCCAACCATGATCATTGAAGGTTTCTTTTTGTTGATTTTGTTGCAATGTCACGGTTATACTGATGAGAAGAGAAGATATGCTATTGTGCAAATGAAGAATTCCAGAGAGGTGTTACGCAGTTACGCATTGGCCATTAACCACATGAAACAGGAAAGAGGTGGAGCTGGAGCTGGCGTCTCTTACCCACCTAAGTCACATTCTGAGTCATCACCATATGCTAATCCAAACAATTCTTATGCCACGGCGCACGAAGCTCCATATCCTCCACATCCATATACTAATCCACAAGCAGATGCTCCATTCTCCAAATCTCAACCTCCTCCAATTTCTCACACTGATCCAAACAACATGTATACTGATCCTAAAGCCAGTGCTCCATATGACCAGAACATTTCAAGACACAGCTCTTCGTCAAGTTCACAAAGTTCTTTTACCAACCAAGAGAAAAACAGAGGTCCATACACAAATGATAACCAGAGATTTGATGACCCATCAAGAACCGCTTAGAATAATTTTTTGGGTCTCTGAAGTTGCATATGAAATCGGGATTCCATATGAAACGTCATCAAGGCTTATAAGCCAATATTTGTTTTCACACGCATACTTTTTTTTAATTGTTTTCGTTTTTGAAATTACACTGGTGTTGAACGCCGGCTAACTTGATCTATTTACCATTTTTTTCTTTCCATATATCTAATTTTTTTTACATATCATGAATTCGAATTTTACTTGCATTTTCTCTTCATCTATATTCAATCGGCAATAATTGTATACTAGTTTGGTGATAATCAGATTTTTAAAATTCCCAGAAAATGATATATATATATGACAGCGAGCTACTCACAAAAATGAAATGCATGCATGAAAGACCAAAACGAGTGCTGCCCACCCAATATGGGCCCCCATAAAGATAAATGCCTGTCGTAAATGTGATTTACGACGTCGTATATTTGTCAAACGGCTCTCGTAAATTGAAAACTTGGCGCCGCAGCCCATCCCCGGATAATCTTTGTCAGTTTTTCCGCGACGCGAACAGCCCTTCAGGGCGCAGATTTTTTTTCTAAAAGCCGGTCTTGGAAACTCTATAATAAAAAAAAGTTATCGATAGAATATAGATCTTTTTGCTAGCTAGTGTAAATTTGTTATTTTGAACAACAGTTCTAATTGCGTATTGTATGAGATTAACAACTGACTGATGATTCATTCATTTTATAGCTTGGGTCCGTCGTAACTGATATTCATCTCTCGGCCGGGTATACAAATTAGCATCATGGTCATACGTTCAAACACACGATTCGATGCGATGGAATTTAAGCTTTAACGCCTGCATGAATTATAAGGATCATACATTGTTGAAAATCGTTTTAATCATTTCTATAATCTATATATAAGCTGTCAAGTTTTCATCTGTGCGACCGATAAATATATATATTTGGCTCCATTCCGGAACACCACGACCCACAAATTTATAGATATGTAACATGCAGTTATATACGTATTCATAAAAACCAGATATCTGACTTCTGTGGATATGCATGTACATGAATGTGTGGTGGCCCATGGGGAACAATACGGCCCTATGTATAGACAAATTTCTGGGGAAATGGAACTAGCTTTTTTAGTAATGCCCAGCTGAGCAGAAAGATCTGCGGCTATAATTTAAGCTGATTCACATACGATCGATCGATCATGAGTTCTTAATTCGCTAAAATTTATTTCTGGCCTGTAGCAGCCCGTTTTGGGATCGACACGTACTGGGCGATTCATATTTTTGTAGTTAATCCGGTTCTTGGGCTTGGAAAGAAATTGGTATTTAAAGGGGCGATATTCCTGGTAATTTGTGAAATGATCTTTGCCGGAGTTGATCACAATTCTATCTTTTTTTCTTTTTTTCTTTTTTTCTGATCTTCAAGTCAATCAAAAATTAGATCTTATAGAAACCATGACGAAAAATTTAATATCACTTCTTTTCACACCAACTCCAATTGAAAATATTGTTGGTAAAGCATTAGCTCCAATTATTACCCAAGATACTGTTCCATGGTACAAGAAGAGACATTTGCTAGTCCTCAACTTCTTCCTGCTTGCTCCACTGTTGTCATCAGCTACAAGTGGTTTTGATGGTTCCTTGATGAATGGTTTACAATCACTAGACACCTGGAAAAATAGATATGACGATCCAGAAGGTGCTATGCTTGGTTTTGTCAATGCTGCTATGTCGTTCGGTTGTTGGATGGGTGCAATCATGGCCTCATATTTTGCTGATAGATTCGGTAGACGTCCATGTATCATTGCCGGTGTCATTGGTGTCATTGTTTGTACTGTTATTCAAGTCACTGCCAAACACTTGCCTCAATTATGTGCTGCTAGATGGTTACTTGGTATTGTTGCCATGCACTCTGCTGTCCCTTCTCCACTATTGATTACTGAATTAGCATACCCTTCTCACAGAGGTAAGCTAACCTCATTGTACAATACCTTTTACTACTTTGGTGCTATTTTAGCTTCATGGGGTTGTTACGGTGTGAGTAAGAGAATTGATGATTGGGGTTACAAAGTTCCAACGTTGTTACAAATGGGTTATCCTATCCTTCAATTGATTATTGTTTGGGGTTTACCCGAATCTCCAAGATGGTTGGTTTCCAAAGACAGATATTCTGATGCCAAGGCTGTCTTAGTTAAGTATCACGCTGGTGGTGATGAAAACTCAGAATTAGTTAACATAGAAATCTCTGAAATTGTTGAAGCTATCGAATTAGAAAAGCATTCAAAGTCCACAAGCTGGATGCAATTGTTGAAAACCCCAGGTAATAGACAAAGAACTTTCATCACTGTTTCGTTTAATATATTTGCTCAATGGTGTGGTAATGCTGTTATCTCATACTATTTCACTCTGGTTTTAGATACCATTGGTTACAAAGGAGCTGGTACTCAAACTTTAATTAACGGTTTACTTCAAATCTTCAACTTTGCAGCTGCTATTTTTGCTGCTATGATGGTTGATAAGCTTGGTCGTAGAGTTCTTCTATTATGGTCTTCAGTTGGTATGCTTGTCTCTTATGTTATCTGGACAGTTTTGTCAGAAAGATTCCATGTTACCCAAGGTAAGGCTTATGGTCAATCTGTTTTGGCATTCATCTTCATCTTTTTCTTCCACTATGATATTGCTTTCACCCCATTAGTCGTCTCTTACGTTTCTGAGATTTTCCCATACTATTTGAGATCAAAGGGTGTTGCTCTTGCACAATCTACAACATATGCTGCTTTGGCCGTTGCTCAATTCTGTAACTCCATTGCTATGGGTAAGCTGGAATGGAAATACTATATTCTGTTCTGCTGTGTTGATGCTGTCATCGTTATTGTCATCTTCTTCTTCTACCCAGAGACTAAGGGTTACTCTTTGGAAGAGATTGCCGAAATTTTCGATGGTCCAAATGCTGCTCTTGATATTGAGGAAGGTGAAGGTAAACAAAAGGTTTCACATAGTGAGTTTTCTGCTGCCGAATCACTCGATTCTAATTAGTGCTTCTAAAGTGTTTTGATCATAGAGAACTCATAATCATTCGAGTATATAATAGATCTCCTGGCTGCCTTATAATGATCATTTTCTTTGCTATAATAATATTCAAGAATTTCTAAACTGCCAAAAACCATAAAATAACGCAGCTTAATTTATCTATATACTTTATACACATAGATATGTCAATTGAAATAATTTGATTCAGTAGATATAAATTTATAAAATTCAAGCTTATAGGGTATATATATGCAGTGGCACATGTGCACATACATCGTGTACCAGCTGTATTTAGTATAGACTATAGTCCTAGACACACGAACTCCCAATTTCATATATAATTAAGAAACGAGACCATGGTCATAAACTACCCGCAAACCACTAATGGCACAGTCACTGCGTCCGTCACTTCGGGTTTTGTGACATATATCATTTATCATAAAAATTTAAACATATATACACTTCGACATGCAGTCGAATTTTTATATATATATTTCAGCTTCAGTTCTATGTACTTCGTATTAAATTATAGTACGTGTGACCACTTTGATGTCTAATTGTATCTGGAGCTATATTTATATGCCTCCATTATTCCGGAACACCACGACCCATATATAAAAAAAATCTGCCTGAAATATTCCACGGATGACTTATATTATATAACGTGCGTATTTTCTGTCTTTTGGTATAAGCTTGTACACACATGCATGTGGTTGCCTGTGGGGAACAATATATAGGGTCCAATATATAGATCACAAATTTCTGGGGAAAAGTATCACGCAGCTATTTAGGCTTAATTTTAGCTAATAACGCCATATGTACGTCGAGAATCTCTCGATTGATCTGCAATTAGGCGATTCATGCATATTTCTGATCCGTTTTTTGGGCACGAAAAAAAACATGGGATCGATATTTAAATCATCGATATTCCCGCCAAATTTTATGGAAAGAGTTCTACTGGGTTAATGTTTGTATTTCTAGCTAGAATTTTTTCTTATTCTTCAAAATTATCAGTCAAAAATCATATATATATATAAGATTCATATATCAATTAATTATCGAATTAAGCTTAACATCTCCACAAATTTGGAATCAGCAATATGAGTTTAATATCACGTTTTTTTAGATCAACACCAATTGAAGATATTGTTGGTAAAGCTATAGCTCCAATCATTATTCAAGATACTGTCCCATGGTACAAGAAAAAACATTTGCTACTACTTAATTTCTTCCTGCTTGCTCCTCTATTGTCGTCAGCAACTACAGGTTTTGATGGTTCCTTGATGAATGGTTTACAATCACTAGACACTTGGAAAAACAGATATGACGACCCTGAAGGTGCCATGCTTGGTTTTGTCAATGCTGCTATGTCTTTCGGTTGTTGGATGGGTGCTTTCATTGCTTCATACTGTTGTGATAGATTTGGTAGACGTCCTTGTATCGTTGTTGGTATTATCGGTGTTATTGTTTGTACTGTTATTCAAGTCACTGCCAAACACTTGCCTCAATTATGTAGTGCAAGATGGCTACTTGGTATTGTTGCCATGTTTTCAGGTGTTCCTTCTCCACTATTGATTACCGAACTGGCATACCCTTCTCACAGAGGTAAGTTGACTGCCTTATACAATACATTTTACTACTTCGGTGCTATTTTGGCTTCATGGAGTTGTTATGGTGTCAGTAAGAGAATTGATGATTGGGGTTACAAAGTTCCAACCTTGTTACAAATGGGTTACCCAGTTCTTCAATTACTCATTATCTGGGGTTTACCCGAATCTCCAAGATGGTTGGTTTCCAAAGACAGATATGCAGATGCCAAGGCTGTATTAGTCAAATATCACGCTGGTGGTGATGAAAATTCAGAATTAGTTAACATCGAAATCTCTGAAATTGTTGAAGCTATCGAATTAGAAAAGCAATCAAAGTCTATGAGCTGGAGTGAGTTATTGAAAACCCCAGGTAACAGAAAGAGAACTTTCATTGCTGTTTCATTTACTATCTTTGCTCAATGGTGTGGTAATGCTGTTATCTCATACTATTTCACTCTGGTTTTAGATACCATTGGTTACAAAGGAGCTGGTACTCAAACTTTAATTAACGGTTTACTTCAAATCTTCAACTTTGCAGCTGCTATTTTTGCTGCTATGATGGTTGATAAGCTTGGTCGTAGAGTTCTTCTATTATGGTCTTCAGTTGGTATGCTTGTCTCTTATGTTATCTGGACAGTTTTGTCAGAAAGATTCCATGTTACCCAAGGTAAGGCTTATGGTCAATCTGTTTTGGCATTCATCTTCATCTTTTTCTTCCACTATGATATTGCTTTCACCCCATTAGTCGTCTCTTACGTTTCTGAGATTTTCCCATACTATTTGAGATCAAAGGGTGTTGCTCTTGCACAATCTACAACATATGCTGCTTTGGCCGTTGCTCAATTCTGTAACTCCATTGCTATGGGTAAGCTGGAATGGAAATACTATATTCTGTTCTGCTGTGTTGATGCTGTCATCGTTATTGTCATCTTCTTCTTCTACCCAGAGACTAAGGGTTACTCTTTGGAAGAGATTGCCGAAATTTTCGATGGTCCAAATGCTGCTCTTGATATTGAGGAAGGTGAAGGTAAACAAAAGGTTTCACATAGTGAGTTTTCTGCTGCCGAATCAATTAATTCAAATTAATACTTCAGATAGATTTACTAGCTTAATATTTTAAGACGGCAACTTGAAGCCCGCTCCATCAATGTTGGGGGCCGCTAATTATAATGACGATCATCATTTTCAATTTGCTATAATATTTTGAGAATTTTTAAACTACCAAAACCCCAAGAATAATGATACTTAATTTATATACATTATATACTTACATTTCAAAGACAACAATTTTCTTTAATAGATATAAAATTTACTATATTGCTTGTCTAGGATACATGAGTGCATATGTGGTATATAAAGCTCTTGAGTCCTCGACATCGCGAAGAAGAGAAAACGCGTCCAGATTTCGTAAACGTAAGATCATGGCCATCATTGTGAAAGAAAAAAAAGGGAACAACTTTTCAACACAGTCAGGCAACCATTGTGCTTCAAAGAAACTCAAATAAGGCATAATCACACCACATAAGAAACAGAATGCCAACTATTAGAGTGCTCAAAATACACGCATACTTGCAGGACTGGGTCCCAATCGCATCTAACTCGATCAGCAGCAACCCACAGCAGACCATTGACAAAACGATCATTTCGGCATGTTTAGAGAGAATGCTCAGACTATCCAAACTGAGATTGCAGTTGGAAACAACGATGAAGATGTCTGATGTGATCAACTATTATCTTACCTCATCTGGTGGAACCAGTTCACCGAGTCAGCCGAGAGACACAACAACGTCTTATCATCTCAATGGGAACAGATCGAAATACCAATCTGCACCGACCAGTGATCTGACAAATTCAAAATTGAAAGCATTGTGGAATAAAGTGAGCTTGGGACTATATCGAATGAATTCTGTTGAAGAGGTTGAAAACTTGGAGTTGGGGTTTTTGGAAGTTGTGATAGGGTGTTCTATTGATAGGATTGTTGGTGATTTGGTGAACCAATTTGAGGTCTCTGATAATGACTACTATAAACCTAATGACACAACACTGACACAAGATGAATCTTTATTGATCACTGATAGTGGAAAGATCGATGAAATAGTCGAGTTAACCGACCATTTAAACTCTTTGATATCCCTCGACACACCGAAACAAATAACAACACATCACATAAACTCCAAATTTGCACAAAAACAGAAGGATAACTTTTGTGAATTCGTTCATGCCAATCAGGATACTCATTTGGAAGTTATATTATTGCAAGATTCACCAACACTTGAAAGCAAAACTTCCATTTCAATTTTGCAGTCCAGAAAATGTAAACAGGAAGAGCAAGATACTTTCTGCAGTTTGATCAAAGCCACTAAACTTGATGATTCACCGAAGAAGCAAGAAAAAAGAACCAATCCATTGAATCTCATGTCAGATGAATCTCTAGGGATGATAAAAACAACGTTTTTGCCTGATTCTAAGCTCTTTAACTCTTACGGTGATCTATATTATACAGCTGGACTCAAAACAGCATTGCTCAGACAAATCACAAGCACATCTTCAAGCCATGGAAAAATGATCTTATTGTATGGTCCACCTGGAAGTGGCAAAACCACACTATGTAAAGCAGTTTCAAACTTGATTATATCTTGTTCAAATCATGGGGAAAGACAAGTCTCAACAGATGGTGTCCTTATCGAAATCTTATGTGCTCGAATATTTTCAATGTATCTTAATCAAAGTGATAAAAATCTTGACAGTTTGTTCACGGATCTTATAAGAGTGTTATCTAAATATCCGAAATTGAAGGTTGTGTTGTTGATTGATGAGATAGAAACTTTGGTGAGATCCAGACAGTACTTGATAAGCTCCACTTCTTCTAATTCAAGTGTCCAGTTGGTCAATACTATGCTTATCTGCTTAGATAGAGTGAGACATTTCCCAAATTTGACAATTTTCACCACTAGTAATTTGATCGAATCGTTGGATTTGGCATTCTTGGATCGTGTTGACGCAGTTTTGAATATCAAAGAGCCTGATGCTGAATGTTGCTATAAGATCATTGTTTCGAATTTGATGAAGCTCAAAAATCAAGAAGTTGTTGTGTTGAGTGAGATTGATGCCACAAAGCCATTTGAGTCTTTTAAATGGTGTGACTCACAATCAAATGATCAAAATTCAAACGCATCGATGTTGTGTTATAAGTTGGCTGTGGTTTGTGCAAAGTTGGAAGTTAGTGGTAGATTTTTGAATAAAGGGTGTTTCAGTTGTACAGCAGGTCAAACTAGGGTCAGCTTAAATTGGTTCTTACAAAATCTTTTACAGATGGTTGTCTCCAAAAAACAGGCTGTGCTGAGCTGAATCAATATGTTACGCATCCGTGCACCATCATTGAATCGCTGGGTGCACTCTGCGAAGAGAGGAGCTCAAGTACCCCACTTTTGAAGTTGGTATGTGTAGACATGATTTGTACATCTATATAACTAAACACCAAAACACCCTCTGTGGTTTCAATTGTGATAATAATAATGTTAGCCAGCAGACTTACAATATCAAGGGCAACCGCTCAAAGAGTGTGGAAGTCCACCAACAACATCAACAAACGTCTCTTTGCAACTGTTGAAGACACCCCAAATAGAGTGCATGGTGGTTTACAAGATAAGGACAGAATTTTCCAAAACTTGTATTTGAAAAACTCCAAGAAATGGAATGCCCCATCATATGATTTGGAAGCATCTAAGAAGATTGGTGATTGGTACAAAACCAAAGAAATTATTTTGAAAGGTGATAAATGGATCATTGACGAGATGAAGAAATCAGGATTAAGGGGCCGTGGTGGTGCTGGTTTCCCAAGTGGTTTGAAATGGTCGTTCATGAACCCACCAGGATGGGAAAAGAACGTTGGTCCAAGATATATCGTTGTCAATGCCGATGAAGGAGAACCAGGTACTTGTAAAGATCGTGAAATTATCAGAAAAGAACCACAAAAATTGGTTGAAGGTTGTTTGCTTGCTGGTCGTGCTATGAATGCCACTGCTGGTTACATCTATATCAGAGGTGAATTCTACAGAGAAGCTGAAATCTTACAAAATGCCATTGATCAAGCTTATGCTGCTGGATACTTGGGTAAAGATGCCTGTGGTTCCGGTTACTCATTTGATTTGTACATCCACCGTGGTATGGGTGCTTACGTCTGTGGTGAAGAAACTGCTTTGATTGAATCCATTGAAGGTAAGGCCGGTAAGCCAAGATTAAAGCCACCTTTCCCAGCCGGTGTTGGTTTGTTTGGTCGTCCATCTACTGTTACCAATGTTGAAACCGTTTCCGTTGCTCCAACTATTTTGAGAAGAGGTGGTGATTGGTTCAACTCTTTTGGTAGAGAAAGAAACTCCGGTACCAAGTTGTTCTGTGTTTCTGGTCAAGTCAATGAACCATGTACTTTCGAAGAAGAGATGTCTATCCCATTGAAGGAATTGTTGGAGAAGCATTGTGGTGGTGTTAAAGGTGGTTGGGATAACCTTCAAGCCATCATCCCAGGTGGTTCATCTACCCCAATGTTGACCAAGGAAATCTCCGGTGAAGTGTTAATGGATTACGATGATTTGAGAGGTCACGGTTCTGGTTTGGGTACTGCTGCCGTTATCGTGTTTAGCAAAAACGCCGATGTGATCAGAGGTATTCAAAGATTGTTGGCTTTCTACAAGCACGAATCTTGTGGTCAATGTACTCCATGTAGAGAAGGTTCTACTTACTTGTCTACCATGATGGACAGATTATACAAAGGTCAAGCCAATGAGAAAGAAATTGATATGGCTTTGGAAATCACCAAGAGAGTTGAAGGTCACTCCATTTGTGCTATGGGTGAAGCTTTCAGTTGGCCATACCAGGGTTTGGTGAGACATTTCAAGCCATTGATGTTGGAAAGAATTAAGGAATACAAGACTAAGAATGGACTTTTGGAAGGTGGCTTGATAAACGGTGGTTGGGTTGAAGGTGGTAGTGTTGCAAATGGTGTTGTTATTAACAATGATCTACCAAAGACTGCTTTCCATGGTGAACATTAAACAGCTAGATCAAATATTACCATATCACTTTTTGTCATATCATAAAATGTTGTAGCACTCTTATTTATTATTCGTTATATATTACACCCTTTCTTCTATTTATTTATTAACAAATCTTTTACATGTTTTTCATTTATCAGCCTTTAAACTGGCATCAGGATGATGTCGATGATAGCCATAATCCACGGAAGAAATGGATTTTCAAGATCAGTCACGTGACTAACATCAAATCCAGCTATATAATCACGTGACTAAAAGCAGCCGAATGAGCTGACGAATTGTCGCGTTGTGATTGGCTTGAAGTGCGGCGATGTTAAGTACGACTTGTTGAATACGTGTTAAGTCGACATTTGAACAGTTTGGAATTGAGCTGGCGGGTCAGTTTAATGGTGTACTTGTTGTTTGTAGGACAAGAAGATGGTAGATACGTGAAATAAGAAGAAAACATACATCAAGCACAGGAATCCTGCACAAACGGAGTCGTGAGTCACGGGTGAATCATGAATCATGCGCTGCACGTGACCAGCCAGATAGGAGCTACTCCGCCGAAAATGCCACTTTTTCACACGAGTAACGAGCGTATGTTTCATTTTTTTTCTGTGGTGATCACACTGATGGTCAGATTTTTTTAAAAGTAGAAATCACTGTACTTTTCTTCCGATTTAAGAGGAAAGAGTCAAGAATCATCAACTTTCTAACAATTTCACCTTCGATCACTTACTTGGTATACCTACAGTACTATATCAAAATCACCAGCTGACCAGTGACAATCCATCTGATTCATCGCCTTCCGCTCATCGATAACAAATTTCAGAAAAAAAAATTCAGAATTTTGTTACAGCACATCACGATTCACGATTCACAATATAATCAGGTAGTCTAAACTTTTCACAAGACCAAACATATATCATTACATCAAGTGAACGTTCAAATACATACCAACATCCACAGACAAACAAATTAAAGAAAAAGCAAAAATGAAATTTTCACAGTTACTGCTGACCTCACTTTGTCTCATTACAGCCTCCCAAGCAGTGTATCCAGCCCCTGCCGGAGTTGACTCAAGTGATCCAGATCTTGTAGTGATTCAATCAGAAAAGAGTGATAAAGGAAAAGCTGTTGCTGCCATTGCTGACATTCCAGCTGAACTCAAAGACACTCCAAAGAGTTCACCATCAAACCTCAAGGCCGATGCTTCCTCAGACGGTTCAGTGCTTGGTGGAATCATTGATCCAGACCTCGCAGAAAAGGCCAAGTCTGAATTCCACGCTTTTTTCCTTTCTGTCTCTATGATTATCGTTTCTGAAATCGGTGATAAGACTTTCTTGGTTGCTGCTTTGATGGCTATGAAACATGATAGATTGGTTGTTTTCTCCAGTGCTTTCTCAGCATTGGTTGTCATGACTGTCTTGTCTGGTGTCGCTGGTCACGCTTTACCTGCGCTTTTGCCTCAAAGATTGACTCAATTTTTGGCTGCTGTTTTGTTTGTCGTTTTCGGTATCAACTTGTTAAGAGAAGGTTTGGCAATGGATAAGAACGCCGGTGTCCATGAAGAGATGGCTGAAGTGGAAGAAGAGATAGAAGTTGGATCCATGAACAACGCTTTGAACAGCCGTGAAAACCCAGGTCCAGGTCCTTCTAAGTCTATGTTCAAAGAAGTTTTGGATAACATTAAGAACTTGGCTAGTTTCATCTTGTCTCCTGTCTGGGTTCAAACTTTTGCCATGACTTTCTTGGGTGAGTGGGGTGACAGATCACAAATCGCTATCATTGCCATGGCTGCTGGATCCGATTACTGGCTTGTTATCTTGGGTGGTTTAGTTGGTCATGGTTTGTGTACTGGATTGGCTGTCTTGGGAGGTCAATTCTTGGCTACTAAGATTTCCATGAGAACTGTTACTTTGGGTGGTGCCGCTGCTTTCTTTTTGTTCTCATTGTTGTACTTCTACTCTGCTTACTATGACTTGGGTGCTTAAATTTCTTTGCTTTGCTTTGATTTGCTTGAAACACAGAATCTTACACCATTACACACTCTTTTCTAAACCTAACTACAGTCCAATGTGCACTTCATTTTGCTTTCACTGCTCTGTGTTATCCATCAAACTATCATTATCATTATATTGTACGCATATCCCCGAATGAACCTTCTGCATTATTATGTTCATTCTTTAGAACCTTTTTGTCCACTTATCATTACCTTATTTCTTACATTAGCGTCATCAATATCAACATCATCGACATCAGTTACAGATCTATAAAGATTTCCTTTTTTTTGTTTTTTGTTTTTTTTTTCTCTCTCTCATTCTTCGTTCTTAAATAATTGTTGTAATTGTTTTTTTGTTCTTCTTCTAATGTGTAAACTTATAATATACAAATTTCTATTTATTTATTCAAAAAAGAAAGAGATAATTTGAATATACCTGACTTTCAGTATGAAGAACGTATTGCTTTTGCCTGTCTGTCAGCTGTAGCCTATATTATATCATTATAAAAAGACTGTAGAAGTTCCCTTTCTCAATAAAATTTTGATTTCCATTCCATTATTATCATAAGAGACCACCAAAATACCTCAAGTGTTAAGCAGTTAACACAACTTGATAGTAAATCACTCTTTAACCAAACTTCGTAATTTGCCATTTACCATCTTCACCAAACTCAATTCAGTTTCTCTTTTCAAAACATCTCCATACCTCGAATTCAAAAACTCATCATACTCCACAATCCTCTCATCCTGATCATTTTCTAAATCGGCCATCTGTTTAAGATAATCAAAACCGTTCTTATCTGAAGATTTGCTTGTCTTGGAGAGGTCATCTGCCATCTTTTCAAATTTTGTGAGAAGCTCATTTCTAATGGTTTGAGTCTTTGACTCGATGTCTTTAGATCCGCCCACTGTAACACTCGAGCTGCCCGTTGCCGTTTCGGATTCTGCTAGGTCGTCTTCATTTTTCTTTTGTATGAGTTTGTCAAATGATGATATTGGGAGTTTTGTTTCAAAGTTGAAGTTTCTTGATTTTATCGTTGGCTTGGTGACTTTTCCGGACGCTCTTTTGGCTTTGAGTTTGGCTAGTCTTTCTTTTCTTTCTTGTTGTTCTTTTGTTATTGATGACATTTTGATGATTTGATATCTTTTGGCTGTGAATGGGTTGAGATTAAGCAGTTTAGTACTAGAAGTTGGAACCTAGTTACAGCTCACCTCCATGCACTTTCATTTCCCGTCCTCCGAGAATTTGAACGCGCTCCTAACTAAGTACACTCGACGCTGAAAAGAGTCAAAGACAAACAATCCAAGTTGGTAGAAGTGTCAACAATGAATCCCCCCACCATCCACATCTTTTGAACAACAACATAACTTCCCACTACTACAATACCATTCAATCAATATCACACATTCAATCACCACATAAAGAACACCAATCATCAACATGTTTTTGTCTCCTACAATACCGTTTCTCAGAGCCATCCCAAGGTCAGCAACAAGAATTCATCTCAGACCATCACTGATAAGGCCATTCCACATAAGTACGCCAGTTTCTGAGGAAACCACAGGTCCAAACATCGACACTTTACAATTATCCAGAAAACTTAAGAAAGAAGCAGGATTCACAAATGAACAGTCACAGGCGGCAGTGACGCTCATATCACAGGCTATCACTGAGGGAATTGATCAATTTGCCACAAATTTAACCAAGAGAGAAACGTTGAATAAGATGTCATACCAGCAAAAAGTTGATTTTGCTAAACTGAAAGGAGAGTTACAATTGATTGATAGATCTGAGTTCAACTCTTTGAGAAATGAACATGAACGACTAAGAGGTGATTTAGAGAAGATGAGAACACGGTTTAAAGATGAAATTAACAAGTCTTTGAGTTCTGTTAGATTGGATTTAAATTTGGAAAAAGGTAGAATAAGAGAAGAGTCATCCATTTATGATTTGAAGATTAAAGAAACTGATACTAGGATCGATCAGGAGATTTACAATTTGAAAGTGCAGATCGAAAGTGTTAAGACTCAGGTTATGCAATGGTTATTTGGTGTTTGCGCTGGTACGTTCAGTTTGGTTTTGGCTTATGCTAGATTAATGAGTTGATGAGAACTTCATTTGGATTAAATTGAGAGAACAATATATATATCAAGTTACAGTCTATATAAACGGATAAAAATTATATTTTTGGAAATGTAAACAACGAGCATCTTGCTAGGGGTATATAAATTAAAAATACGAGAGCTGTGTTGATCTATTAAACGATGGTACAAACACCGCCACCAATTCTTTTCCGTCTACTACTATCCAGATCACTATTGGTCAGAATAGAAACTCCATCACCATCATACTTTTCAAAACTTTTGAAAGATCCATTAACATAACAATCAACATTATGCAGAACGTCATCATCACAGTAAACCAACACATCTTCATTGACATCAAACAACAAAACATCCAGTTTCGTACTTTCGCAGATATCAATACGGGCTCGTTTGGACAGCAGAGAAGATTTCCCAAACAGGTACCTGTATCCACTAACTAATGCATGACTGGAACCACTTTCAGCATCACTATTAGGAGAAGTATCGCCATTTTGACCATCCGTGTTGATACAAATTGCATCACATTGGCTTTCTTCATCCATGAACTTGACGCTAAGTTCAAGCTGAGGAATCGAAGATGGGATAGACATGCCAAACATGGTGTTGTCCATTGCGTAGAATGGGACGGAATCAACCAGGTCCTGGGTATAGTCAAGGTGATAGTAGTCGACGTGAATCTGTGCAACTGTTGGTGGTATGGTTTGCCAAGATGCGTCTTTGGTTTGAAGTTTGTCCAGTCTATGAATTTCAAAGATGATTGTAGAGATGTGGGTCGATGATGTTAGGTCTAATGAAGGAAGCAAATTTGGTTTTGTTTTCAATTTTTGAAGAAATTTGGGAGTTTTGAGTTTTGGATAATGGGTGTCGGCGTGCTGTTTTTCGTCTATTTGGAAAAATATATCAAGTTCGGTTACTGAATCTGGTATTGAGTTCACTGTGTCTGAATCGATTTTGTTTGATGTTTTGATGTGTAGTTTATTAAGGCGAGTTAACTGAGAAAAATTGATGTTGTGACATGCTTCACACTGAATTCGGAGATATTCTAGATATGGTGAAACGAGGTATAAGTTCTGAAGATAAGGCATGTCTATCGTGATCCATCTCAAAGAGGAGTATCTTGGAAGTAATTCGAAGCCAGGTTTCATCTGTTGTTGTGTGCGTAGTTGACTTTGTGTGAACTCGTAGGAACCTTCTGTCGTGACTGTGAGATGTTTAATAAATTTAGCCAATGATATCATTCTTTTGGCACGGTAATCCAATGGGCAAGATATCTCCTCTAGTTGAAAATCAACTTGATCTCGATGATTTTTGAAAAATGTTAAGAAACCATCTTCAACTTCAAAATCAACAATCTGACGATCATAAATGACTAACACGAAAACCATCTTGTCTATTAGTTCAAGCAGTTTGCCGAACTTTACCAATTTTGAATTAACACTACCTGATCTGAAAAAAGTCCATGACAGTCTAAACTGTACATGTTCTAATCTTTTGAATCTGTCGATTTGCTGGTATAATGCCTCAATATCAGAAGCGGGGAAATCTCTCAACGTGGTGATACGACCAATCCAGTTGTAATCATATTGCAATAAATGAGAAAAATCTGCAGTTGGTTCATATATCCCAAACTCAATTGGTTTATACTGTTTCAATAGAAAAGAAATCAGTTGTAGTTTCTGTACCTTGTGTTTTTCACCGTATCTGCCGCCCAAAGACCGAGAGCGAACCTGTAAGCTGGCTAATGGAATATGAGAGATGAATTTGATCCAAGAAGCGGGATTTTTGGTGTTCATATTGTTCATGATCTGTAGTTTGATTCTTTGGTCAAGTTGCAGTTCCACAAGTGTAGAGTTAACCAAAATTGATATGGTAGTCTTTGGTTTCCGAGATACATAATTGATCACATCTATCAAATGGCACCACACGGAGTCAAAATAATTCTTGGTGGCCTCATTTTCAATACTCACTGAATGCAAATCTGGAGGTGGTGGAGAGACTCGTCTGTGTTGTCTGTTGATTAACCTTTTTGATCTATTGTAGTTGTTGTCATATTCCTCAATGTTGTTGTTTATCTCTTGTAAACTGAAACGAATCACTTGTTGCTGCAGTTCTATGGGGAGACTGGAAACAATTTGAATATAACTGGGCAGCATAAAAAGTAATAGTGCGATGGTTGTTTATGTTTCTAAATAAGTGTTTTGGTGATTGATTATGTTTTTTGGGGAGAGTGGCAGAACAACAGAAGTACACAAAGATAACCCCAGATTTCACTTTGTGAAAAACGTACTAGAAAGTACCGCCTCAACCGTTAAGGCGGGTGAGTGGCGCACCAGTGTCAATTTACAATCACGAAATATGTAAAATGTGATTTTGTGAGAAAGTTTTCAAAAACAGGTGTAACACGACCCCACTAACTTCCTGAATTCCATTTTTTTAGCCTTATTCATAATATCTCTTCTGATTTTAATTGATTCAAGCTGTTAGCAAAATGATATTTGTAGTGTAGCGCAAGTTATTTAAAAAACTGTTTTGCTCGGTGTAACTTGAAGTCCCATAGATAACAGCACTTTAGTGAGTGTCCAAAAATTCCAATTGCACTCTGATCAGTTTACATATATATGTATGTGCACGCTGACGTGGGAGTTTTGTAACATGGAGCCATAAACTCAATATATTTATTTTCTTTGACTCTAATCATGATCATCAATGTCATTGACTCTGATTAAATTATTCTTTTGCAAGATATTAGTAATTTGAAACAAGTTATGTGAAAAAGTGTTTTTCCAGTTGTAACTTCGAGTTCTATACATACGCCCGTTTTGTGAGCGCCCAAAAATTCCAATTGAACTTTGGTAACTTTCAACTTTGACGCACGTCGCCCATTTTTGTACAGAAGAAATCGAGCAAATATGTGTAGAGAGGAATAATCTAAGGTATGGGTGATACCTCTACACAAACTCACTAAATAGCAGAGATTCAATCGTACTAAAATTTTGTATATTTAACTACAGTTATTATATAAGTTCATCAGGACATATCGTTATATAAGAACGAGTTATTGTGCAAAGTAGATTGCTAGTGGCAGACCTGATTCCCATACAAAACTTAATTTGTATGCTTACATAAATTGGAAATCACTAATGGGGTCCTCAACCAAAAAACATTTGTGTAAAAACCAGTTTTTGGAGCCGCGACGTTTGGCTACTTCAAGTATCATGTCAAATGGCAGAAGCAAATTTCCCAAATAGGTGCACCTTTTCAGAAACTGGGACCGGAGCTCGCGAATGAGAAAGGTGTCTGCTTTCCATTTTGGGATTCTTTGTTACGCTATTCGAAATGAGTTCAAGTAGCCAAAACCTTTTTTGGTAAGTACCTCAAACATTAAATGAACCATGATAAAAGAGCCGCAGTGCATTGATTGTCAAGATACAAAATAAAACGATACGTAATTATTTAATCAGTGGGAAGTGGGATAGATGTCAAATCAGGAGGCCGGGCCAGTTATACTGATTCCATGTTGAACAGTAGAATTTGCACAAAATTGACCGGCCTTCGGCCCAATTCGGCCCTCGGGGATTTAGGCAGCTTCAATTTACCGAATTAATTGTGATTTAGGTGCGTCCTTACACCAAATTATATATTTTTGGGAGCTTGCTCACTCATATTTACTTGATCACTAGCTCACCTATTTCCCCCTTTTTTTCTCTGGTGCTTGTTTTAATCCACTGAACAACAACACATATACACACTTGTTCCCCCAATTTAATTCAAAACAATACCAGCTCACACCCAGTTAGATACAAATTCACATCACATATAGTATATCAGTTAGACCACATGGCTGCAAGCAGAAATCTCACTTCCAGATCACCTCGTCTGGAATCAAACCACCTAAATTCCAGTGATAGAAGTGGTGATCCTTTCAACCAAGAGGAAGACTGTGAGATGGAATCTTATGATGGCAGCTCCTCTTCAAACTCAAATGGTTCCAAGCCTATGGAACATAAGAAACTTTTGGGAGCCACGTATGATAACTCACGCTATCAAAATTCATCAGCTTCTGATTTGAACCCATTTGGCTCTGCTACAAACTTGATATCTGGTTCTCAAGCTGCCGGCTCCAGCCTGCCAACTTTTGATAGATACCCTCAAGGTTTGACTGGATCCAGAGTCATGTCCATGCAATCAGTCAACCAACACTCAACTTTTATTAATAAAAACGAAGGAAAAGGTGATTCTGATTCTCTTTCCTCTGGAAGTGAACAATCTAGCCATGCTTTCTTGGTGGATACTGATTTCTCTCCTTTTGGTGGTTACCCTGCTTCCTCTTTCCCTCTTCATATTGATGAGAAAGAAGATGATGATTACTTACACAACCCTGATCCAATAGCAGATGCTGAATACGATAAGCATAGATTCAAATATGATATAAAAAATATGGATAGAAAAGCTATGTTTAGTTTAATTGGTTTCCTATTTTTAGGTTTGGGTGCTTTGGCTATTTTCGTGGTTTTGCCAGTTCTTACATACTCTGGTGTTACCGAACATACAAGTACTCCATGGCATGAAACTTATGTTGAATTAACCGATTACATTTATCCAACTTTGAGTGCTATTAGAACTTCTTTGATTGATCCAGATACTCCTGATGAAGCTAAGACTAGAAAAGCAAGAGATGGTTCTGATTGGGTCTTGGTATTTAGTGATGAATTTAACGCTGAAGGTAGAACCTTTTACGAAGGTGATGATCAATTCTTTTACGCTCCTGATATTCATTATGATGCCACTAAGGATTTGGAATGGTATGATCCGGATGCTGTTACTACTGCTAATGGTACCCTTAAATTGCGTATGGATGCTTATAAGAATCACGATCTGTTCTATAGATCAGGTGCGGTTCATTCATGGAACAGAATGTGTTTTACTCAAGGTATTATGGAAGTCAGTGCTAACCTTCCTAACTATGGTAACACTACAGGTTTATGGCCTGGTTTGTGGTCCATGGGTAACCTTGCCAGACCAGGTTATCTTGCCACTACCGAAGGTGTTTGGCCATACTCTTATGAAGAATGTGATGTTGGTATTACTCCAAATCAATCTTCCCCAGATGGTATCTCTTATCTTCCAGGTCAAAAATTGAATGCTTGTACATGTGAGGGTGAAGATCATCCAAATAGAGGTACTGGTAGAGGTGCTACTGAAATCGATATTGTGGAAGGTGCCATGGATACTACCCTTCTGTGTGGTACTGCTTCTCAATCCCTTCAAATTGCTCCTTACGATATTTGGTATATGCCAGATTATGAGTTTATTGAAGTTCATAACAGTAGTGTTACTTCAATGAACACTTATGCAGGTGGTCCTTTCCAACAAGCTATTTCAGCTGTGAGTACGTTGAACCCAGATTGGTATGAATTCAATAATGAGGAACCAATCTTTCAAAGTTTTTCTTATGAGTATTTGAACGATGATACTGATGGATATCTGAGATGGTTTGTCGGTGATCAACCAACATTCACCCTGCATGCTACTGCTTTACATCCTAACGGTAACATTGGTTGGAGAAAACTTTCCAAGGAACCAATGTCCATGATTTTGAATCTAGGTATCTCTAACAATTGGGCATACATCGATTGGCCTTCCATTGACTTTCCAGTGACTTTATCCTTGGACTACGTGAGAATTTATCAGCCTGCAGATGCTATCAGTGTCACTTGCGATCCAGCAGACCATCCAACCTATGATTACATCAATGCTCATCCTAAAGCTTACCAAAATGCCAACAACACCTCCTGGAAAATGGCCGGTTACTCCTTCCCCAAGAATAAGTTGACAGGATGCTAGATTAGCCTAGCATATGTCACATTGTTATATATGTCAATTTTACTCCTCACTATCAGGGATGAGCTAAATTTGGATTCTTTTTCTTATCCTTGGACTTTTTTTTTCTAGGCTAATTTGATTTTAAATTTTAGATCACTTGAACTGAATTTGCCATATATATATATTTAACAATTTGTGTTTTTTGAACAATTTGAATTTTAATATATCTATATCGCATATGGATATCGACAAAAAAACAGCTATATATATAGTTAATTCCTTTTACAAACCGGATGTTAGAATAACTTATCCAATTTAAAAACATCAGATATGCCATCCAAATTTAGCTCACTTCTAGATTCCAGTATTCGGCAGACTTTAAAACGGTCAATATTGAAAGCTGGCTTGATTTCCTTTCCACCACATGACTATACACCAACCACAACTCTACAATATAACAACACAACAACACAAAACCTACAAAAGCAGGTCATATGCAAAGTTAAGAAATCATATACCGGCAAATATAGGATATTATCTTGAATCATGGTTTGCAAACTCGAACCATGCAACTGCAACTCATCCAACAATGTAATTAACACCAAAGTAAATCTGTTTACACTTGTGCGCTCAACTGGGAAAGCTTCCACAACAAAGAATATAGAATTAGTTATAATTCCATCCATTAAATCAACCAACTAATTTAGAATTAAAGTCATATATTTACATCAATAGCTGATCGACCAACTCGCTCTCAGTTCATATTAAAAATTTAATTATGGCTAGTATATGCGTACCCTAATCACTGGCTATATATATAATGAGTAATCAATTAACGTACTGTATACAAAGCTATAGAACAAATAAAGTTAAAAAAAATTAGAAGTTTTCGAAGGGATTTCATCATCCTGACGTTGATTGGTTTGATTGATGAGGTTACTGTGTATGGTTAGACTTTGTTCTACTTTAATACAGATTAAACTAATAGGTTAAAAAAAAGAAGAAAGTATATATAGAATTTGAATAAATGATGTTCTTTATAGGCATCAATAATAGTTGCATATTAAACAGGAAAATAAAATAAGAACTATATATATGGGCAATAAAAACCTTTTTTTTAAAAAAAATTAAATAATTGTTTAATAAAAGTTTAATTTAAAAGTTTAAAATTTTAAATGTTGAAATTTGAAAAAAATTTTATATTATTTTCACAATTCCTATAATTATATGCTATAATAAATACCAAAAAAAAAAAAATAATATCTAATTTCACTAATTATTTGCATTTTGCAGTTTCAATTTACTAAAGTTTTCTTTTTTAGCTAGCTATAGACCTTCAATTAAATTGTTCAATTCGATTCAGTCGATACTGGCGGATCATGGATTGTTTGGTTAAAAAAAAGGGGAAAAAATTACGACGTGCATGAGCACTTAAATAAAAAGTAAACATCTATCGTGTTATAACAAATAAACAATTGCATATATACACTGGATATCAAAGGAAAAAAAAATGATATTTTAAATCATCGAATTCTTGGAATTGTCAATAAACTTAACATTAATTCTTGTACGGGAACCCTTTCTGATAACAATCCAACGAGGATAATCTTTTTTCAACTCACACTTCTTATAAGTCTTTGGTTTCAAAACCCCATTAACACAAATCCCATCAAACAGATGACTTCCACAATATGATCTAACCACCAAATTAGCGTGCCTGATATCATCAGGAACAACCAATCCAAAACACTTGCTTTCTGGGTGCACCATTCTGATTCCATCTTTGCTCACACCCGGTGGTATGTAATTGAGCACCAATTTTTGGACTGTTTTAGGAAGGTAGTCCCATGGTTTGTAATCTTCTGATGCTATCACGTCAAAGGCGACACATGCGAGATGCCCGCATTTGTGGAAGACAAAATGGGAGAGTGGGATTCCAGAAATGGAGAAGTATTGTAAGTATTTTGGGACTCTGTACTTTCTTAAGCTCTGCATCTTTCCTGTGATATCAAGTTTCGTTACTTTCATTGGAATGGAGTTCATTGTCACCGATGATATCACACCTGATGATTTTATGCTAAGTTCGGTCAAGTTCGTAAGCTTGCTTAAGTCAACGTTAGCGTACCCGGTGTCTCTCAAACATAGACTTTCCAAAAATGGGGACTCAATTATGAAGTCTTCGGATATAGGTATGCCAACAATTAGTGATTTGAGTGCTGGGATGGTAGCGAAGGAAATGATATGTTGGCGAAAGTCAGGGGTCGTGGAAACTACCTTGTTGTGAGGATATTTATCCCAATCCATGGCGACAACATCTCTTATCATCGTGGCCGTTTCCAAAAGAGTTGTAGTTCTCTCATTCAAAAAATCCGCAAATGAAGCTAAGTGGAGTTCAACTTTTGGAGAGTGTGAATTGACAAATGATAGGAGTACTCGTTCATCATCTGAGGAAGTGTATGAATAGCCCAATAAGATACGAAAACGTTTGATCTTAGCAATAAGTAGTTCATATTTTTCTAGTATGCTGGGATCTTGTAGACCAGATATCCATTTGTTACCACCATGTAGTGCAATCGTTACCGTGGAGAGGTCTTTGAGTGTGTTAGAGCTGTTGAGAAGAAAGTCAGATTCAGTTGAATGTATGTTAAGAGACGAAACATGTCTTAAACAAGTCATGTCTTTCATTGCCTTCATTGGATCACCATTGAATGATATTCTCTTAGGACTCAAAATCTTGTAAATTGATTCAACTAACTCAACCTCCGAAACCGACCGAAATCCAGCTCTTCCTATGTAATAGTTCTTTGCTGAGAATTCAGTTAACTTCTTCACCCAACTCAGTTTGGTGTCTGTTCCCAGAGACAAACCACATTTGACCTTGACTGTGGGCTTGAGATGAAATGTGATAAAAAGTTTAGCAGGACAGGAAAATCTAATCTCAATGTCTATGTCGCCTTTGTATGGTGAGTTGATGAATTTGATAACGTCAATATATTTGACCCATACCAACAATGATGATTTCCTTTTGAAACGGGAGTGTGTTTTGGATAAGTCAAAGAGGCTGTATGCCAAAATTAGTTGTTGTAATTCCAAGGGAATTCCTAGTAAAATGTCGATGAATTCTTGCATGATGTTATTGGAAATGTGGTTTCTTTATGGACCAGAAGAAAAGGAAATGATATAGAGATTTGAAGCAAAGAAAAATGACAACAGTAGACCAGTTCAAAAAAGAAACTAGTGTGTGATGAATGAGGAACTGATGATCACTATATACTCTTAGTCAATGATACCCAGCAAACTTGTTTGCCATCCTTGGCCTTGCTGAAATCATCATCTAATGATATCATGTAACGAAATCGGACAAAATGGATCAAAAAACAGAACTATTTGGGTGTCCTCGAGACTCGAGGATATAACATTATCCAAGGAAATCATAGAGATCAATAAATCGCAAGCTTGCTAGTAGTTAGGCCTTGACCCCCTGAAAGTCTTTTCTCGAGCAAGATTCCATGCCGTGATTCATGAACTTACTGTTCGGACATCAGTGAACAGTCTATGTTGGAAATAATGATGCTGGTGACAATTTTGTTTGGAAATGAATTCAATTGTGATTTTGACGTAAAACTAATACATGTGACTGTTGGTAGGTTTCGATAAAGATCCAATTGTGGTTTTGAGACATGTTGGGTGTTGGAAAAACAGCAAGGATGTGTGTGGTATATCCTCTTGACAGACAGAACCAGAAATGGATCTTCGATCACAACTTTTTAAAAGGTATCAGCTTCATGTCAGCTGTAAAGGAAAATGGCAACATGTGGTTAATTCTTCGAAAGTTGGAGGTTGATCTAGCAGATCAAAATGAAGTAGGTTGTCAAGAGCAATTGTCAAATTTGGCAATCTCAAGTCTGCAGTTCGCTCGTATTATTTTTTTGGCGACAGCGCTCAGCTTATCAGAGAGAGACATGTAGAAGCATGGAACACATGCTTGTTTGTGTCTTGCTTGAGTGCCAATTGCACGACCATGGCATATACCACTTCCAAATAAATTAGTGAAACTAATCACTATTACATCACAAGCAATCATGGATGACCAAGCCTCCGAAACAACAGTGCACACATCAAACTCCACCTTGGGAAAAAGACCCAACCTTGAAAGTGAACCATCGTTACATTCCTCTTACTACGAACAATTCGATGTTGTTTCTTCATCTGATGGACTTCCCATGAACAGTCCTATACCTCCAGCAAGTGAAGATGATACAGAGACCCCAGTGAATATAGTTTTTCAGAGTACTTCTGGTGCAACGACAACCGGAAATGGAGAAGGCAATGCCATTGGAAATGGTACACCAAACGATAATACCAATGGGCGAAATAGTGAAGATAAAGGTAACGACGACGATGAAGATGAAGATGACGACACGGATCCATTACAGATACAATCTTTGATTTTGAACTATGATTACCTACAGTACAAAATCCAGGACCTGACAAATGGTTTGTCTGAACAAATAACGAATTCAATATTGCATTTTCAACACGACTCTGAGAAACAATTGAGTGATGTTGATCTTGAAAAATACAGGGTGGTATTGAACAAGTCTAAAGAGTTGGGTCTTGAACTGGAAAAGTTTGAACAGTTTGCTTTTATTACAAGAGATTTCATCACGAGGTTGAAGGAATTGGAACAAAGATTAACAAGTTATAATAAGTCTCAAAGGTGAAGTTATGTGAAGCTATATCATTTTATGAGGTTCTTTTCTTCAGCTATGTAGTTCTGATAATGTTTATATAAACCGTACGCATTGTATTATATACCTCATGAAATAAAATTGCTTAAGTGAATAGATTATATAGGTCGTGAAATATACGGAGTAGTTAGCTTTTTCTTTGCTACAATTTCTCAGAGATTACTACTTTAGAAAGCCACGTGAGTAGCTGTGCTCCTCAGAATAGTTGTTGTCACGTGATCTGTTAACAGCTCCTCAGAGTAAATGTTTTCGCTCATACGAAAACGACTTCGAACACTTATCAAGTTATCATGTTCACGTTGTTAATGTTGTTCTCCAGCACTCCAATCAAATACTTATTACTCAGGTGAACAAACAATCAAACAACAATCATATTTTAATTTTTCCAAAGTGTCAGGATATCCTATATATCATGGCAACATAAGAAGCCTCTTAAAGATACGAATCGCTTGAGACTCAGCAGCATATCTACATATCACAAAACAACTGCAGCACACCAATTTGTACAACAACAAACAACCTCCAGTTCACAAGAAGCTCATATCCAATAACCATTCTAAGACCAAATCAAACATGGGGGCATATGAGGACAGAGATCGAGCATTACGGATTCAAAGGCACAAGGAAAGGCTTGCTGGACAACCTTCTTGGAACATTCGCCCCATCACTTCTTCTAAAGACAGAATGTGGCCCTTACGAGACGTTGCAATTCCGGTATCGTTTCCAGATCATCCGTCATTTACTCTTCCGCCGTCTCCAGATGACAGGAGAACTGCAAAACATTTGAGTGACCAAATACGTGGTACTATTGAAAATTCCCAGCCAAATATGCTAGACGATGCAACAGTTAAATTGATCACTACCTATTATGAGAAAGTCTTCTTCAGTGACATTACCCATATTTACAAATTTACTTCATCCCAGTTACTCCAAATGTTTTACCTCTTTATGAAGAATTTTTGTTGGGGCCGTCAAAATGGAAAAACAGCTCGGTTCCAATGTGCATGCCGGGTTGTTGCCAATGAACCCTGTCCATTGTGTTTGGCAATTCATTATGACATCTTTAACGACGTCTTCTACATACGTCCAACGAGAGAAGCTCAACATACGCATGATTATGATATGGCTTTACAAAGAATTGAACTGTTACGTGATGATAAATGCAAGAGGGCTCAGCTTTGCGGCCAAACGAGAAGAGCCAACGATCTTGCTAAGTATTCTCGGGAAGCGATCCCAGTTGATATTCCTGAAGATAGTCGATACAAATTAGACCTCAGTGACAAACCGACTTCAAGAGTGCTAGTATCAAGGCTAAATCAAATGATTAAAGATGCGCCCATGCCCACCCAAATTGATTCCACAATACATAGAACTTATGAGAAACTATTCAATATGACAAATGAAGTTTACGTCCTTAGTGTTTCCCAAATTTGCCAATTATTCCAAATATACCACAGATGTTTCAGTTTCGGTTGTACTAAAATAGGTTTTTCTCCCATTTGCAACTGTTCGCCCAAAATCAGGGGCTCTTCATTTGGTTTACAAGATTGCAGATTTAGATGGTCCTGGGTCCCCGATCATGTTGAATTCAAATTCTATATCATTTTGTTGAGAGGTTCACATAACCATGGAATTGAGTATTGTGCTTTAAAGAGCAAGATTGAGCCCTCAGTATTCGGCATCACAGAAATACGCCCACCAGTCAAGGAAAACAATGACACTGATAAACCGCCCAAGTGGTCAAGAAAATCCTATACGAAGCCATTCCATAAAAAGTCCGTCACATTCGTATTGCCGCTTTCCATACTTGAAATGGCTAATTGCTCAGAGCCTGTTGCTATACCAGATGATCCGTCTTTCAGATTACCACTCGACCCTTCTTTGTCTGCCCGTGATATGGTCTCGGCTTTGAAACAAATGTACTTCATGAGAGTCAAACCATCTGTAGCCGATCCAAGTATTCACCAAACATTTGCCCGAATATTCCACATCAAGCATCAGATTTATAGATTTACTGTTTCCCAGTTGTGTCAGCTACTACTTGCTTATAAAGGTTGTTTCCGTTTGTACGCAAGGAGACAGAAACCAGGTGAAAAATGCTGTCTTCAGGTGATTTGTACCGCTCGCCCCAAAATATGTTTGGCTTACTATAGTTTGTGGACGGATTTTGAAAAACAAGTTTTCTATTGGAGAAAGATTGGTGATCCTCTAGTTGTCCAGGAACATAAACATTCATTGGAAATGGTGATTGCAAAGGCTGGATATAAATTGGCCGACCTGAATATCAATTTGAATGATGATTGAAATGAATTGTTGATGCTAAAAACGTTACCACGGTATGTTTAAATATTCAGTTGGTATGAATTTATCAGTTTCGGTAATGATAGACCGTTCTACAGTATACACGGTACACGGATGACCATTAACTCGAACAGTACATATTTAGTAATCTAAATATAATTTTTAGTAAATTGTGTACACTAAACAGTTAGCTCTAATAGAATACGCCAAACCAAATTTTCTGCAAAAACTTAAACACGCATATGAAAGAAAATTGATTGCTTAAGTAAGTGAAAGTTGGACACAATTTGGTATTATTCGGAAGATTGATTTTCCTCCAAATGAACAGAATCAGAGGTTTTCTTAATATCTTCAACCCTAAGCGTCAATTTTTCCAGTTGTTCCTCAAGTTTGGTAATGGTTTTTTGCATTTCGAGTATAGACGAAGAGCCATGTGGTGGAGACAGGATAGAATCTTTTTTTCCAGTACTAGCGGTTGCTTCTATATCATCATTGTCAGCAGCACCAATAGAATTATCAGAAGTACTTGTAACTGAAGTCTCATCACTGATATAATGGAGTGTTGATTTGGACTCGTCATGAAGAGGCGCAGGGTTGGAAACAGCAGCTGCCGAAGATATTAAGATTGAAGAAATTGATTGTTCAATTCCATTAACCTTCTCATTAGTTTTCTCAATCTTCACATTAAAGTCTTGAATCTCCTTTAGTAAAGCAGACATTATGACAGTAATTTCAGCTGAGTCCTTCTCAGAATTATTTATCCCACGGATACCTGATTCTGGTGTCCGTGATTGTTTGCCATCAATGGTTGGCGAATCCGATATTTGTTTCATTTCCGGAATCGAAATTTGCTTTTCTGGAGTTGATGAAGGTGCTGGAGAAAAAGAAGACATACTTCGACTTGCGTAAATGGCTTGTTTGAACTCAGTCAAATAATCTATCCTGTGCTTAATGAGTGCTCTGATTTCATCTTCTGTGCTAGCAATGTTTGGCATAACTCCATAAGCCAATGCTCTAGCAGTCAATTCTCTGGTATCTTTGATGTTCTCAATTGGCTCAATTGAAAACATAGGAGAAGATGGGTTGTCTATCATGTAGTGGATGGGCATTGGTGGTAGTCTTCTGGCCTGGTCTTTCAATGATTCTGTGCCTGCGGTGCCATCTGATATTGTGCTTAGAGTGTGCATTTCTCTGAGAGAAGGAATACATTTGATTCCTATTTTCCTGGTGATGTATAGCAAAGTGATGTAAATCAGAAATATGACTAGAAAAGGCCATATTGTTAAAGACCCTGAGAACACAGATTGGTTGACTGTGCGTGGGAAAAAATCTAACGTCATTTTGGTGTCAATTTGATCTTAAAATTTGATGTTCCAAATTAATTACTTTGAAGTATATGTGAACAAAGAGAAATCAAATTGAGGTATCTTAGCTGGTAAAATGGTTTGTGGAATTGAGTAGATTGTAATATGGGCTGTTATTAACACTAGTCAGTATATGTATAATATACTCAACGTACTCAGTTGTTTGAATTCAGCTTGAAGAGGGCTGGATCATTGGTTGAAGGCAAACATGAAGCATTGATATTGTCAAAGGCCATGGGGCTAACCAGTTTCGAAAAAGACACGTTAGCTCTTCTTATTTTGATTCCCTAGCCCTTTCTTTCTAGGTAACGATGGGTCTCCTTTACAAAGAATGTTTTTGATGCATGTTGATGAGCGGATCGAGACTGCAAGTTCGCTTGTAAATCATGGCAGTGGACGTCGATCG
The DNA here is from genome assembly GCA_001599995.1 of Ambrosiozyma monospora. Classification (NCBI taxonomy): domain Eukaryota; kingdom Fungi; phylum Ascomycota; class Pichiomycetes; order Pichiales; family Pichiaceae; genus Ambrosiozyma; species Ambrosiozyma monospora. Next base: position 489,592 of record BCIP01000018.1, read on the forward strand.
GCGCGCCGACCGCTTCGAAGCTCTTCAGCTCTAGCTTCGAGTCGTAGGCCCCGGTGGCATATGGATGATTGGATCCTACATAAATTTAGTCCATTTTATTGTTGTATTAGAGTGCGGATTCCAATACTTTCATTGGCCACTGGCTAAAATATGGCGATAAATTTAAGTATAATTGGACTTTATGCAAATACACATATATGCATCATGAAAAAAGTTGCTTCAGAAAAGAGTGCGTCAAAATCCTGGGATCCAAAGGGAAGAATACCAACCAGCATGTTTCACCTTGATACTGTTCGGTAAGCAGATATCCAATTTAGCCAATCATCGGAGATAGTTAAGTTAACCAAACTAGGGGCATTTAAACCATTTGAAATTTTTTTTGGACAGAAACGCATTCCATTAAGATAAGATTTTTTAAACGGGGAACGTTGGCCAAATCTACTCTTTTGTTTGCATGGTTTCTCAAAATCGCACAACAACTGCCACTAGACTCACAATGTATTGTCATCAAGTTTATGCTCATATTGAAATTGGGCAGTTGGTTGAAGACCCCGTACCGAATTGCAGTTAAATCGAAGCTTCACGGTTCACCACATAGATTGATTTAAAATGGTATCGACAAGCTATCATTTCATCCTATGCACTGGGTGCTTATTAAGTTATATATTATATTGAAAAATTAATTAAATCCGATTCCTCGTATAAATGGTCCATGGACTCAACGTAGGACCTCATTCCTCATTCTCGACACACAAACGGGGTATATACCCATTTCTACAAGTTTTGTTTATCAATTAAAATATAATCACATTGAAACTATAATACAAATTCATAAAACTCAAGCAAAAGAAAAACGAAAAAATTAAAATAAAAAACAGGAAATGAAATGAAATTAAAACATTAAAAACCAATAATTATACCCAAATTAATCACGATCAGAAACTTGAAAGCTCTTTTCTAATCAAACCAATTTCTTCCTTAACCTTTCTATACTCAGATTTTCTCTCATTCAACTCCATCGCTCTAAACTTGAATCTATTGACGGCCATAACCACAAGAATAGCAGTCTTCGGACTCAAATGTCTTGCCTTTCTCTTGAACCGTGAGTCAGACGTACCAACTCCACTTAGAATAGCCTCATCTGCTTCAACTTTTCTCTCAGTTAGATCCAATTGCTTTGACAAGAAATTGTTGTTGTATCTCAAATCGGAGTTGACGTTTCTATACTCTTGCAATTTTAGTTTATATAGCATCTTCTGTGAACGGAGTAGTCTGATTTTGGTCTCGTCTATAGGTGAATGGTTGTCCGCCTCAGGAGTTGGGGATTTTGGACTCATTGGATACACGACTTCTCTTCTGTTGGACATGGTTTCGATCTTTTCACGTTGTTGTTGGATTTGAAGTCTCTTGTCTGCTAGCTCATCTTGAATCTTATCAATGAGCAATCTTGATTCATCTAATGAGGAACGTAACTTAGTATTGGATTCAGATAGTGAAGATTTCTCAGAGTTAAGTTTTCTTATTCTGTCGAGTAGATCATTTTTGGTGGTGTTGTAATCATTGATCAAAGAGCATAATTCTTCGTTCTTTTCATTCAATTTATCAGCCAATTTCTTGGCAGATGGATCAATTGACTTATCCAAATTCTTCAAATTGTTATTGACATCCTTCATCTTATTAGTAACATCAGCTTGGGTACGTTTCAATTGCTTGATTGACTCCACCAAATCATCTCTCTCATCGGTGACCTTCTCCAACTTATATCTCATCTCATTAAGTTCAACCTTCTTATCTTGCAACTCACGGAAGAATTTATCAGCATCACGAGAGAGTTGATCTACAACTTTAGCATCAGCAGAAGGTTTCTTGACCGGAGTAGCAGGAGCAGTGATAGGTTCACTGGAAGACTTGGACACAAATTGGTTAAACTCAGCCTTCAGACGATTGATTTCAACAGACAACGAATACTTATCAGCTTCAAGTTTTGCTTTCTCAGCAAGCAACTCATTGTACTTATGAGTAATGGACTCCAATCTGGTTCTATCCTTATCACTCAAAGCCAAAGCTGACGACTGAGAAGCTTCAATCTGTAATTGTTTTTCATAAATCTCATCTCTTAATTGATTCACCACATCTTGATGTTCATCTTCAATGGCATGATATTGATTTTCCAAATCTTCGTACTCTTTCTGAAGACTCTTGTGAGTTTCATTGAGCAAATTGAAATCATGTTTAAGGTTTCTTAATTCTTCAGCATCATTACTTAACTTCTCCATCTCCAATTCATGTTTAAGCGCACCATACCTAGTATACAAATCCGAGTATGTCGCAACAACACGTTCATTCTCGGCCTTTTCTTTAGTAAGAGCTTGGGCATATTGTGATTCATTAGCAGCATTCTGATCTTCTAACTCTTGTAGTTTAGCTTCGTAATTTCTTCTCTGTTGAATCAGTTTATCACGTAGCGATTGTACCTCTTCCTCTAAGCCGGAATGGCCAGCCTGCAAGGTTGCTCTTCTCAATTGATCTTCCAAATCCGAAATATCATTATCCTTAGCAGAAATGGCTTTGAGTAACTTGGCTTTCTCACGGGAATGACGATCAGTTGCTTCATTGAATTCCTCATCTTTAGCACGTATCTTCTCTTGTTGAAGCTCAAATTTTCTTTGCAATTCCTCACTCTCGATACGAAGTGAAGAAATTTGTCTTTTGAGTTCCCTTGTTTCTCTTGACGAACTACTGGCATCTTGGAACTGGTTTCCTAAATCGGCCAATTGAGCTCTAAGCTTGCTATTCAATTTTTCAAAATGTTTAACATCTTCTTCTGAATTAAACAATTTGGATTTCAACTTATTGTTCAACTCTAACTGTTCATCATTTGCGGACTTCAAATGTTCAATTTCAGCATCTAAAGTAGCCAACTCCACTTTGAGTTCCTTATTTTCAGTTTCCAACCCATCGAGATATCTAGAATCCTTGGTGATTGCCATACGTGCTCTGTCTTCAAGTTGTTTCAAATCGGTTTTAAGACCAGTATTTTCCTTCTTATAATCAACATTGGTAATCGTAAGTTGTTCAATCTTATCTTCAAGTTGGGTAATTTGAGCATGCAAAGGTTCAACATAATCCATCTTCTCCATTTCATCTTCAAGTTCCTTGATGTGATTGTCCAAATCATCAATATCTGACTTCAGTGTTTTAACCTCTTGAACCAACTCCTGGTTCTCTTCAGACAAACGAGCCTTCTCAGCAGATAATTCCCTCAAACGTGAGTGAAGTGGTTGAGCATCATCCTTACCATCAAGTTCTCTCTCTAGGTCATCAACGCGAGATTGCATGGCTGCTTTTTGACGTTGCACTTTCTCCAATTGGGACTGCAATGTACTGTTTGCATTGATCAAGTCATTCAAACGTTGACGTAAAGGTTGAACATCATCTCTTGTATCTAATTGTTGTTCCAGTGACTTCATATGCAAGTCCATATCAACTCTTTCACGCTCAAGCTTATCAATTTCAGAATGCAAGTGTTTGTTTTCTTGGACCAAGTCTTCCTTTTCATCAGTGATTGATCTCAATTGAGCACGTATTGAATATGTATCATTTTGACCGGTTTGAAGTCTTCTAATTTCTTCATTCAAGTCATCTCTTTCTCTCTTCGACTGTCTAATGGAGTTTAGCAAGTCACGGTTCTCATTAAGCAACTTACCATTCTCAGAGGAAATCTGGGCCAAACGTTCATTGGATGAGGTATTTCTATGCAAGTCTTGAATTTGATCTTCCAATTTCTTGATATGAGAATCCAAATCATCTCTTTCTTCAGCAATGCTCTTGACTTGTTGACTCAAATGGCGCTTATCGTCCAACAATGAATCTCTTTCATCTTCAAGTTTCTGTATACGGGAACTTAAACGATCTCTTTCTTGTGTTAAGGCTTTGATCTTTTGACTTGAGCCATGGTTATCATCAGACATAGCATTTCTTTCATCTTCGAGTTTCTTGATATGCGAATCAAGGTCGTCTCTTTCTTCAAGCAAATTTTCAATTTTCACGCTCAAGTCATCTTTATCATCCAATAACTTATTTCTTTCATCTTCAAGTTTCTTATAACGAATATTCATTTGATCCAACTGGGACAATAATTGAGTAACTCTCTCATTCAAATTATCGTTACCATCCAATAACTTATTTCTTTCTTCTTGGATATGCTGGAAATCACGGGACTTCAACTGGTCTTCAAGTTTCTTAATGTGAGAATCTAAGTCATCTCTTTCTTCTAGCAAATTCTCAATCTTGACATTTAGATCATCATTATCATCCAACAACTTGTTTCTTTCATCTTCGATTTGCTTGATATCATGAGACTTCAATTCATGTATTTGATCAGATAACTCAGCCTTATCGTTTTCCAAGTCCTTGATATGTGATTCTAAATCGGTGACCTTCACTTCTAGCTTATCTCTTTCTTCCTCGGTTTCTCTTAATTGCGACAAAACCTCTTCAACACGACGAGAAGCATTTTCTTGGCCATTAGCATCATCACGTAAAGTATACAGTTCATGTTGTAAATCAGCGATTTGATTCTTATACTCTTTGATCTTATCATCCATTTCAGCCAACTCGTTTTCGGAATCGTTCAAATTTGACTTCAATTGATCAACTTGGTCTTCAAGTTCATCACGTTGTTGTTGAACCTCATTCAATTGATTTCCTAAGTCTGTAATCTTATCATCCTTCTCATCTAAATTATCACGGTGTTTGAGTTCAAGATTCCGAAGGTCAAATTCCAATGATTTGATAGTATCCTGAAGTTCCTCCTTCTCTGTAACAAAATTGTCAATGTCATGTTGTAAATCCAAAATGGTTCCATTAGACTCTTTAAGTTTCGCAACATAGGTGTCAATCTCTCTTTGGTACTTTTCAGAAGAAACAGTACCCTTCTGGAAATTCTCCTTTTGAGAACTAACTAAGTCTTCAAGTGTCTGAGCTTTCTTCACCAAGGCAATATTGTCATTCATCAACTGCACCTTATCAATAGGCATACTTTTTCTCAAAGCCTGGATTTCAATACGGAGGTTCAAATTCTCTTTCTGCATGGTTTCTAATTGACTAAGCTGTTGTTTCATTCTATTTGAAGAACCATCCATGAAATCATCATATTCAGAGCCGAGATTGAATGCCTCATTTCTAGAAATTGGAGGGAAATCATCATCATCAGAGGCATCAACAAGTATATCAGCACCTTCGAATTCACTATGGTAAGGAGAAGTTGGCTGGATTCCGAAATCATCAAAGAGAAAAGAGGAACCGGTATTGTTGTGATCATGCAGAACGGGTCCTTTGCCTTTACGTGACACAGGGGATCCCTTTGCTGTAGTTGCTGTTGTTGTTCTTGTAGCATTAGATGGTAATAGTGAGGGAAAGCTGGAACCAATTCCAGAACGGGATGATCTAGCACCAATGGGAGTAAATTCCAAAGCCTTGTCTATGGTTCTATTGGAGTTCTTGCCAGTTCGACTGGTAGTGGGGGTTTTGATAATTTGCCTGTGATTGGAAAACATGATCAGTCAGTTGCAAATTCCACAAAGAGGTATGGTTATGTGTAGGTCTGTTCAGATTGTTGTGTAAATATGTGGTTCTGACTTTTGTGGAATCTGTATATGAATAGTTATCAAGGGTTGGGTGATTGTGATTAAAGTGTCTTTGTTGTTTACCTCACTTTTGTACAACTCGTTTCACACCTTCACACTTTTGGCGTCTGCTTCTAAGTTCTCACTTGAATTCTACAAAAAAATAGCTGAAACGCGTGGATGGCCAGTGGAGAACACGCTCCTGTAAAACTGCGGTCGGTTTATCGACTCAAGGCCTAAAACGCGCTTCGAGTCAAAGGTGCACATTGATGGAGTAAATCCATCCATCATGAAGCCCTTCTACCCTCATACAGGAGTGCAATTTTGTATGGGACCCGAAGTTACACCTAACAGAACACCAGTGTGTGAGTTTCAGACTTTCCAGTTGGACAGATTTACGCCTCGATCAAACTATAAACATCAAAACTGGCAAAAATTCATTATATGTGATATCACTGATATAGATATGACGACAGCTACCAACTACTCCATTCAATATAGGAATTATCAAAGACTTGAAAAAACACACAATTTTTACAACTGGTTATGCAGAATGATCCCACCACCACAGACCCGTTGTTTCTCAACATTTGCAAAGACCTTCCACCTGAGCTGAAAGAGTTGATCCTGGCTTATGCTGTTATGTACGCCAGTGAAGAAAGAAAATGGAAACTTGGTGATACTCTAAAGAAATCCAATCCTCAAGATTTTGATTTATTCAATTGGGTTTTTCATTTGTTTCGTCAGAGGTCAAAATTGATAGTTGAAGTTGAAGCTACAGGACCGTCTGAAGTTGGTTTCAAAGACTGGTAAACCTCCACAACTGTCTATCTTCAGAGTACACACGACTCCTATTTTTCCAATATCTTGCATGAAGTTCAAGTTAAACATGTTGTGGTTAAAGTCTCTCTGAAAAATTATGCTCCTCAAAACGACAAAATTAGCTTTCTTGATCTCACAGGTAGTTCATACAAGGATATAAAGTTCAACGGTCTGTCATCCATTATAAACCTTCCAGTTGGCTCAGAGGAATCTAGGGATTTTAATTCTCGTAATATAGGTTTTGGTAAAAGCAGTGAAACTACCCATATAGATTGGGAGTCCATACGATCGTTACCAATGGGTATAAGGGCATTGGCTCTGAAAAATGCTGTTATTCATTTTCCAACAGTAGAAGCTACAGAAAGATTAGTTTATTCGTTATCTGAAACTATTGAATTCTTACAATGCACTCCAGATCAATTGAAATTTTTCAGTACAGAATCAACAAAGAATCTCCGAAGCCTGACTCTTGACATTAGTGATGTGATCACTGAACGTCATCCTTGTTGGAATCATCTCCCAACTAAAGTGCATTATCTCTATTTGGAGGGTCAAATACCAAAGAAAGCTCTATTAAAATCCCAGATAAAACGCGCTGATGATCATCCACTTAAGTTGGGAGGAATGACTATCCCCAAACAAGCTAATTACAAAATTGTTTTAGTACTCAAAGGCCTACGAATTTTCAATGAAGAAAAGAGCAGTGTTGAATATTTTTCTAGGTTTCAATACGCTACCATCAACTATGATGAAGATATCAATTATTTCTTCCCCATTCGGTACTATACTTGTGGCAAAGATTGGTTCTTCAACATTGATGTTATTTCGGATTCAGCTCGTCTTGAAATATTTGAACAGACCCGCTGTCCTCTTTATAACAAAGAACGCTTATTCAATCACCCCTCTTGCCTGAATAATAGGTTCTTTCTTAAGTTTCCACAGTACTTCCACAAAGTAAACAAAAATTGCTGGTTGACCTACGATTGGCTAAAGAAAAAGCACATTCATGAGTTACAATCGTGCACATATTCATCTAGCTATCTTTTTACGGAACGGGTCATCCTGTCGTCTCCATATATGGGTATATAATTATAATTTATGTTGTTAATAACTTAGTCTTTTAACCAAATTGGCATGCATGATATGTATATTATGCATGTGAGTTATTTCGAATTTGCAAAACTGAAATTTTTTATGGAACCCTTAAAGTTATGCAACTACCATTAAATATACGTACGTTTCAAACTTATATATAGTCAATTCTACAAAATTAATTGATTGCTTATCAGATTGATCAAGCTTAAAACGCATGTCCTTTTATTATCTAATTGTTTCAACTATTAATTTATAGAATATATATTTTACCACCATTTACTGTAAAGGAGGGTCAAAAGGCATATCGAAAGGTCCCATACTAGTAAAGTATTGAGAAAGTAAATTGTTTGTTTGTTCATCATTGGCAAAAGGTAATGACATGATACCACTATTTCCAAATAATTCATTCAAACTCAACTCTTTTTCGAAAAAGTCGTTGTCTTGATCAACAAGCAGTGGAAGTGGTGGTTCTTCAGCTGGAATAGTTGGTGGTATATCTTGAGTAACCCATTTTGGATTGGACTTTGGCACAGGAACATTCGAACTACCACTATTCGTAGTCCGCTTGTCAATGAAGTCAGTTGTGGTAACTTCAACTTTCAGCAATGGTGCAACGTATGGTGGAGTGATTTGAACTAAGAACTCGTGGGAAAATGTAGGGTCCTGGTGAACTTTGGCAAGAATGTTTTCCACGGAATCCAAGTTGAGAAGCTTTCTCGAGTATAGCACCGCTCTTTCAGTGTTCGGGTAGACCTTAGTTAGAATGTAGTGGCATGCCCGTATAACCTTCATTGAAATTATATCTTCTAGTTCATCCAAGCTCTTGACTGCTTTGTCAAGTGACTTCGTTGTTTTTTTGCTGATGACTGGATCTATCCAGTGAACCATTGGAATACAATTGGAGACGGAAAGAAAGATGAGGAAGAAAATATTTTGATCGAGTAGTAATTGGGCTCTAAATTTCACAGTGGAATCGGCAATTATTTCACATAAAGCTTGAGCAGAATTCGCTGATGAAATCCAACAGTTGGAGATAAGGTTTGGTTTGTCTAAGTCGGAACGACAAACATTTGAATTCGATTGAATGTACTCATTGATCAAACTATAGTAACGCAGAATATTCACTCTTTGGATGAAAATATTCAAAGCATGGAAGTAAACCATTTCCACAAATTCATAAAATGATGAGATCAACTTATGTTCAGTATCCGAAACCAAGTTTCGATAACAGTTTTGACAAAGCGTATTCATTTCTTCGATGTATTGATTGATGGCTTCACCTTTCACCAAAGAAATATTAGATTGCTTTTGAAGACGTAAAACATTTTCAAGCAAGTCATCAAGACGAGCAACGGATTTCAGAAGTTTGACACTCTCTGGACTAATTGCGGTGCCGTGATAATCATCGGCATCCAACGGAGGAGTAGAACACTTGTCTTTCTCGATACTGTAGTTTTTCACAAAACTTAAAGAAAGCATTCTATCTTTGTGAAACAAAAAGTGAAAGGTTCTTTTGTACATTCTTTTTTCTTCTTCATCCAACCAGACATTGTTAGAGTTGTCTTTATGCATACCATAAGCAAACATGGTTCTAATAGCCGCCTTCAAAGTTTCATCGATAGACATAATTTCAACAGTTTCACTTGGTGGTGTTTCCAACAACAGATAGCATAAAATGGTAAACACACCATTGATTTCGGCATGTGAAGTTAGAGTTAGTTTTGCTTTTTGATAAAGAGAACAGCATTCAATTTGATCTTCAGGAGTCTTGCTCAAAATCTTGCACCCTATGTATAGCATGGATCTCAACAATGGCAAACTCAACGGATTTGTTATGTCTTTGTAAAGCTTATCAAAATGAATTGGTGAGAGGATGGGATAATATGAGTTGTTGTAGAATTCAAAGAATGCATTGAGGTATCTTTGGCATTTGGAGAGACTAGGCAAATCGAAACAACCACAAGTCTTCAGAACTATTATTCTTTCTCGGGAAATCAAATCTCTATAAGTGACTTTCTTATCTTTGAAAAAAAGAGGAATCGAAGACCGAACACCCAAGTGAATAGGTTTCGTCTTGAAATATCTGATGACTTTACCTTTATCCAACTCAGTAGATAGATACTTTTCCGGGTCAATCGAAAGCCCCTTTGAAACGATAGATTCCGTGGATAAGCTTGAACCAGTGAGTGGAAAATCATCTTCTTGAGACTGTGTTTTCCTTCTCTTTCGTTTTCTTTCTTGAATAATGCAATCAACACCAAATCTTTCACAATTGGAACATTTCTCAGTTGGATAGTTTTTGAGTGTCACGTCACACTTGACCTTTCTCTTCCGGCAAAGGAAACATGCCAATTGACGTCTCTTGGGTTGGGAATCTGTGCTGTCTGTGTTGTTGGAGGGGCTCATGAAAATTGTATTGATTGAAGGTTCACCATGAACACAGGTTTGGAACTTGGGTAACACGCATGGAGGAGGGACAGTTTTGTGTACTCGATCTTCGATGGTTCAAAATGATGCAGTGCGCATGGTCAAATAAACTTCTGCAGCCGAAATTTCCCATCGACGGAAGTCACTCGAGTGGCGCAGTGACTGCGCATTCGCATCCTTACAAATTCCGACTTTTACTAATTGGTCAAAATAACTCGATAACAATTTCATTTTTAAATTTAAATCAAAGCTCTATATACGCCCTAATATATGGGCTTAATGTAAATATTTCTTTAAGTAAATTTGAATATTGATAAATATTCCGGCTGATCAAAAGTTGGAATCTCTTCGAAACTGGTTGGACTCGTAGCATGCACAGCAATACTTGAGGCATCAAGCAACATGCAACCATCAAGCTCTTCTTCAAATAAATCAGGAATGTTACTGGGGGTACTTCCGTGTGCTTTGTCAATGATAGTTTCACCAGTACCCAGACTATGAGATTGTGTTTTAGAAACAAATGTAGTTTCTGTCACTTCGACTTGAAGAAGTGGTGTGCTCAATGGTGGAGATATGCTGTAAAGAAAGTCATTTGAAAAGTTTGGGTTTTTGTGAACTTCCTTTAGGGTTTTTTCGACAGCATTCAAATTAAGTAACTTTCTTCCATACGGGATATATTTTGACTTATCGGGGTAAATCTTTTTAAGGATGTAATCTGAAACACGAATTGATTTCAAAGATATAGTGTTAGCTTCCAGTTTATCGAGAACAGCAATAGCATTATCTATCACTTTCATATATTCCGAACTTTCATCAGACTTCCAGTAAATAAGTGGGGTAGCATTAACAACTGCGACAAAAACCATGAAAAGCACATTCTGCATGCATACCAACTTATCTGTGAACTCCAAAACATGTTGGCCAATAAATTTGCATATTGTATACTCTGACTCAGCAGCAGACTCCCAGCAAGTTTTGATTGAGTTGACTTGATCAAATTCCTGTTTCTCAAATGATTCTGATTTCAGTAGCTCTGACACTAACACATACTGCTTTACAGCATAAACCCGCTGAAAGAAAATGTTCAAAACATGAAACCATATTATGTGAATAAATTCCAACGCATTTCCAGTATTCTGTTGAAAGTGGCACTCGCTTGTCACGATAAATCTCTTCAACTTGTTCATATCTTGTTTAATCTGATCGGCTTTAAAAAATGGTAGATCATTTTTATTCTGGAATGAAATAACACGATCAGTTAGCACTTCAAGGAAAAATCCAACCTGACACATACGCAGAAGTTTTTGAGTATCTCCATTCCAAACAGGATCAACACCTTCAACATCCTCTTGTCTCATAGCTCTCATGCTGCTTGTGTTCCAATTAAAAATTTTCTTTTTCTTGAAAGTGAGAGACATCATTCTATCCTTGTGAACTAAAGTAAAATACATTCTTTTCCAGATTCCTTTTTCTTCAGAACTCAAAGCTGGGTTATTCTCGTTGTCTTTATGCATTCCATAAGCCATCATGAGTCTAATAGAAAAAGTCAAATTGTTTTCAATCGATGAGATAGATATGTTTTCAGACGGAGGAGTTTCCAAAAGCATGTTTGCAAGAACTCGAAAAGTCCCATGAACTTCCAAATTTGAACGAATGACGAATTTGGCCTTTTCATTTAGTGATTCGGCTTCAGAAAAATCAGCTGGTGTCTTGGCTAGAATTCTGCTGCCAACGTAAAGTATGGATAGAAGAAGAGGTAGACTTGGTGGAAGAGAAAGGTCACTAAAACGGTTTGCAAAATAGCTTCTCGACAATATGGGATACACCGAATTCCAACTCTTGAAGTAAGCATCAATGTATTTCTTACAATCATCAGCATTTGGCAAAGTAAAGCAGTCACATTGTTTCAACATTAGAAGACGCTCCGGAGACACGAGATCCTTATAAGTCAAATCTTTGGAGTAGTAGGATGGAAAGAAAGACCGTAGTTGTAAATCAACTGGTTTCATTTGAACATACTGGATAAATTGATCGTAATTGATTTTCTGTGACAAATATTTCTCTGGATCAACAATGATTGGCCTGCTGTCATCGTGATCCTCTGTGGGAATGCTGTCAGTTTGCAATTTCTTATTCTTTCTTGAAATCATTTTGCAGACACAACCAAACTCTTCGCATTTTGAACATGGTATGCCTTTCACAGCAGCATCGCATTTCACCTTTCTTCTTCGACATTCCAAACAAGCTCCTGAACTTCTTTGTCTTTTTTTGGTCGTCATGCAAGTGTGCTTGATGTGGTCCTCGCTGTCGTTGATGTGTCGTTGTTCTCGTTAATGTTTCTATGGATTGTTCACTGTTAGACAACAGTGATATTGAATTATGGGTCTCTTCTTGATGGTATTCATGAGCTGATTTGACATCTTCATCAAGGGTGAAGTTCTTCTGATGGTTTTCATTGCATTGATTCAGATAATGCAACCACCTTATCACGCTAAAAAGTGGGCACCTAGATTAGTTGAAAAGCTAATCAACGGCCACAAAATTGAAAAACAGCGATAAGCCTGTGTACGGGTGTTCTCTTCGGCCATCTATTTTCAATTTTGAGGCGACACGTTTCGTTTTGTAAAGAATCCCACTCAGAATATATTAATACCTTAATCGAATTCTTCAGTATCATTAAATTCAAATATATAACTATCATTGATAGATTGGAAAGAAATAATGGACAAATGATGGTTAGAACTCATTTGTGGAAATTATCAGTTATTGAATAGTATTGCTCAAGCGAAACATCTTCAGGTGTCACAAAACTTGACAAATTCAAATTTAGATCATTTCTTTTATAACCTGCTCTTTCAAGTGCATCCTCAAAAGAATGGGAATGTTTCTGAATAATAAGTGGATCACCTCCTTTTCTCCAATATATGACTTGTTTCTTGAAATCCACCCACAAAGTAGAAGGTGCCCTACAGCCTTGTGATGTTATAGAGCAAAGTGCCATAATCATGAAACCTCCGTCAGCCAGACTTTGTCTCGTAGATAACCAGATGGCCTCCCTATAAACAAAAAGAAATTGACAGGGCTGGGATACCGTGAAACGGTAAATTTGGTGTTTTATGAAAAAGATGCGGGCAAAGATTTCGTGGATACTTGGATGGACAACATCTGGTTTAAGTCTCAAAACGTATTTTTTCTTCAGGTTTTCAATCAAATCATTTCCACTCATTTCTGTACAAAGCTGAAAACGGAGCTCTTCATCTTCTGGTACGTTAACCGGTTCACTGCAATTAGCGATTTCCAGTAAAGACAGTTTCAAATGAAATTGTAAATGCCGATCGCCTTTCTTTCTGGGTTTGATTGTTCTTCTTGTCTTTTTTTTAACAACTCTTGGGGTGATGGTGGTGATACCAAATATTAATGGATCAATATTGCATTTTAATGCACAATGCACAATTCCATGTAAGTGTTCGCCGCCCAAAAATGAAAGATAAAATCGGGATCTGACATAATCTGGAGTCAAAGTCAATCGAAAATTGCATGTTCCAGCATTCACCATAGATCCCACCATTGACGGTGCACACATGAGAACTGAAGAGCTAGGAGCAATAATGATACATCTCTGGTAAACTCTAAGAAGTAGGCACAGCTGAGAGCATGTAAAAGCATAGACTTCCTCTTTTATATTGAAAAGTTTCTCAAAGGTCTTATGGATATTCAGTTGCACTGGATTGGGCATCGGTACCAGTTTAACGAGTTTTCGCAAATTCGAAACAATTTCTGGCGCTTCACTTGCATACCAGTTGACATTCCAGATAATGATCAGTTCTCAATGAAGATTACTCAAGAATTGGAGTCTCCAAAGATCATTTCGATTTTGCGAAAGATTGTCAAAGATGCCCCCACACCAAAGTCAATTCATCCCAGTATACACAGAACTTACGAGTCACTTTTCAATCTGAAAGATGAAGTGTATGCATTCAGCCTCTCTCGACTATGTCAAATTCTTAAGGTGTACTATAATTGCTTTGTACTTGATGAATCGAACTATAGTTATACCTCATATATATGGTGTGCACCAGCAATGACGGGGTCTACAAATGTCGGTAAGTGCAACTTTCGGATGGCATTAATTCCTGACCCTTTTCGATCACGCTTTTATATATCATTTTTGAACGGTAAACATCAGCATGGTATTGGATATTGTGCCTTGAAATGTGGTATTGATCTCTCGATATTTGGAGTTACTGCATGAACTACGTGAAACACCTCTGAAGCACAAGCCAAGAAAGCCAAGATTAACAAGGAACAAAACCGCCAAGAGGGGGAGACAACAATTTCACTTGAGACTCTTTTTTCTTGAAATTGCAAACTCATCAGAACCTGTCGATATACCAGAAGATTTAACTTTCCACTTCGAACTAGATTCGAGTATGAAAACAGTGGAAGATTTTATTGTTAGTTTGAAGAAAAAGTATTTTTTGAGAGTCAAACCCACTGTTGTTCATCGTAGCATTCATGAAACCTTTGCTAAAGTCTTTTACATTAAACATCAAATCTACAGTTTTACAATATCGCAACTAGCCCAGTTTCTTCTAGCTTATAAAGAGTGTTTTTGGCTAATAAAAAAGTCACAGCATGGGTTGAATGTTTCTGTTCTCTGTTCACTAAACAGCAACTGTAGAGCACCCTACACTTTGGTTCCTGATTTCGACAAACAGGTTGTTTATTTGAGAAAATCCGGAGATCCGCTCGTCGTTCAGAATCAATTCACATTCCTTCCAAGCAGCATTAGATAAGGCTGGTTACCGTCTCGCTGATTTGGATCTCGATTTGAATGCAATTGTGGATGATAATGATATTCGTTCATCTAAACAGCATAGAGAATGATCCGTTAACATTGCATTGTTGACTTCATCATTATATAAATTGCATTAAAACATCTTTTTACCCGACATATTACATGCAATAACCCACTCTATGTACCTAAATAGTTTCATTTTTGCTTGAAAATAAAACACCGGCCCTCATTATGATTTATCGAATCAAAAATGTTGTGATCTCATTAAATGTACGTCATTAAAGTTATTATTTGATTTATATATACAGTATGCTGATGAAATTTGGATATCGAATGTAAAGAGTTTTGAAGATCCCTGCTTCGATTGATAATCCGAACTCTGGTTACCAGTGAATGATACTCTTTGGCTTGGCATTTCCCGCCTTTTGTTGTTCTCTCAATTTTCTCCTAAGTAGTTCACCCAAACGCTTGCCATTAAAACTATTACCCAATGAAGATCTGATAATTTCCCATGTAGACCGATTGGCAGTAATGGACAATTTTTTGAATCCTGAAAGATGATTGAAAACAGCATTGTAGTCGTGTTTTTTTATACTCTCGTAGATGAACAAGTTCATCACGTCAGGGGTCATCTTGAGTCCATCTTTCACAAAGTGTTTCAGTAGTCTTCGAAATGCAACAAAGTAACCGGAGAAAACAAAAAATTCAAGGATGGTATACTTGGACTTCATCCCAAGCTTTTCTAAATCACATCTCATTAAATGGTTGACGATGACGCTGGTCGTATCACTTGAGTAGCACTTTTCACTTAAAGCAAGTTCATCAATTAGATCGTTGATATCACGGCCGTCCCAGTCATCAACTTTCAGCTCAGTGATTGTATTCAACTTGGAAAACATGTTCCTCTTGAAAATACGATCGTGAAGTTCGCAATCGGGTGTCATTTTCATTTGTTCAAAACGTTGGGCAAGTGAATCTGATTCAAAGTATATGTCTTTGCTTTGAATTGCGGCTCTGATCTGTTTTAATCTTGGTTCATAAACACGACATAAATATTGTTTGACTTTACTAGTTGGTTCAACTACTCCGGTAACAGTATTCAACAAAGTTTGAGCACCTGGCCTAGTACTGGCAAACTCAGCAAGTTTGGCATAGCCTCTTTCATAGAAGCTGTAAGAATTATAAGCCTCTTTGAGAAAAACAAGTGATAAATAAGCACCCATAAGATCATTGCGGTCCAAATAGTAATCAATGAATAGATCAATTTTGTGTCTCGAAATTTCACCTTTAGCTGAATTAAACAACAAAAATTTCATAGCGTCAAGTGGTCTTTTTTCCAACAAATAACAAGAAAATATAGCATTAGTAACAAGCCCGCGAGTGAAGACTTCACTTTTGACTCCTGTTAGTTTCTGATGTTCGTGTAGCCATGAAATAACAGACTCTGTGTTTTTCAATTCATCAAATTTTGCAGTAGCAACCGGAACAAGAATTTCATTCAAGCTTATTTTCAACTTCAACATTGCGTTAAGCATCATTGATCTTGATTCATTTTCATTCAAGGCTTGAAAAATGACAAACCAGGTGGTTCTATTGGGTTGCTTGTCATATTTTTCAAACATCTGCAAAACAACCATTGCTCTATCAATTTCCTGTTTCTTTTTAGAGTAAGCACACTTAAGCAACAAATTGAGATCAATTAAACGTGGATCTTTCTTGGATAGTTGCATATGTTCTAACACGATGAACATAGTGTTCGTATCGAATCTGTAAGCCAAAAAGTCAAAGATTTTCGTATAAGAGGAAGGAGAAATCACATTGTAGTCCAGTTGTAAAATATACCTCGTGATAGCATCAGTGTCATCATGGTTGAATCTCACAGAAGAGCCAAAAACTTTCTTCAAAACATTGTTTGGATTAACACTGGTTTGAGATAAATCAACAGTAAGGGGTTGCTTGGAATAACCAGTATTCAAAAAATGAGATTCCTCTTCAAGGTCAACTTTCGGTGCAGTTGAAGCGATCTGCAAGAATTTCTGGATCACCCAACGATCATTGAGTTGATTGAATTGACT
Source organism: Ambrosiozyma monospora (assembly GCA_001599995.1). Lineage (NCBI taxonomy): Eukaryota > Fungi > Ascomycota > Pichiomycetes > Pichiales > Pichiaceae > Ambrosiozyma > Ambrosiozyma monospora. Next base: position 506,436 of record BCIP01000018.1, read on the forward strand.
AATCAAGACATGTTTCTCGGAGTCAGCTTCAGCCTGACATTTACCAAGGTCAAAATCTAGCACGGATTGAAACTCTGCAAACTGTGACCGAACCACATTTCCAGTCTTTCTTGTCTTCTTTGCAAAAAGTTCTAAAAGTGTTGCTGCTTTAACCACCTCGTTGCGATTAACATGAAACTGGAGCAACGATTTCATCACATCCAAGTAATACAATGAATTGTTCTTGTTGATCAATTGTACCGCTTCATTATAAAGATCGTGTTTTAACAAAATTTCAACCAAAAACGCCATTTTTGAAATTTCAACAGATTCTGAAGATAGGTTCGAGTTAACCCAATTTAAAACTGAAATTGGATCACTCAACTCTTCATACTTTGTTTTCATAATAAACAGAATCATTGGATTGTTCTTGAGTTTCAACTTCATGATGATATTGGATAATTGTAACTTCTGCTCTAGCTTTGCATCCTGATATATCTGCAGGAGAATTTTCCATGTTGAGTAATCAGTTGATAAGTGAAACAAATCTTTTTTGTGGTGAAAAAATGAAGCAGCCAGTTCTTTGCCTAATGGAGATCGAGAAGTCAAACAATGAAAAAGAATACTGTTGAACAGAAATGTTGTCATTAAAAACTCTTCGCCATGTTCATGCAATATTAGAAATGCTTCTCGAAACTTATACTTTTGAAGGAAGTAATGAATGATCCTCTGCCATGACATTTGTGTTAACAGATTTGGTGTACTCTTGATGATTTCGTTTATAAAGGATTGTAATTTTATGTTAGAAGTAATATCGCTGTAGATGTTATCAGGGGATAAAACAACTGAAAGAGCATCATTGACGTCTTGTTTCTTGGCCTTCAAATTGAAATCTTCATCAGTAAACTTAACCTCATTCTTAGCCTGGTATATGTAATCGTGAAATGATGTACGAGGACGTACTTTCGAATTGAATGGAAGAGCTAAGATGGAATCTGTGAACGAGACCGGGCAACTTGAATGTATGGTCGATCCTGTGACTGATTGAGTGAATTGTATGGCCTCGTCAAGGGAGGATTTTTTGGATTTCCATTTCAACAAGTAAGGTGCAAACTCGGTGTTCAAAATTTTCAGTTCTTTCATTTCATCCAGTAGTGATTCTTTGAGTGGTTCTTCTGTTATTCTATCAAAGAGTAAAAACCACGTTAGGTTATTTGGGCTCACGTTCAACCTGATCAGTTCGTCAACACATGGAGAAATGATATCAACTTGAATATCTTCACCTTTTTGAGCCATCAGACAGTTGAATGATTCTGTATTGGGACTCAGTTTGTAAATACCTTTCATAATGCTAAACAGTTCTTTCGATTGTTCTGGGGACCCATATTTGCTAGAATATAATAGGAGAATATTGAATGAGTTTCTTGTGAGATTTCCAACTTTCTGGTTCCTGCTTGCGAGTTCAATTATCTGAGATACCAGAAAATCAGTTTGTTCACTTTGATATATTGTATTATGTTTCTTGTCCATAAAATTGGATATCATCACGTTATAATTGTTTTGAGCATAGACCAAATGTAAGTCCAACGGCACATTGATCACTTGCGTTTCTGGTGTTGGTGTTTCATTATGTGGTTTCCCCAGCAATATATGACTTTTCTCAAGACCGATGTTCAATCTATTATTCTTTATATCATTGATAGTATTGGTTTTGGCATAAGATAAGAACTTGTGAACAATGTCAGCTTCTCTTTCGGCCTTGTAGTTGTTCAGTGGTGTGGCTGGCGATTCTGCTAAAAGTGTGTGTATAGTTTGAAAACTTCTGACAAAGATCCATCTCTCTGGAAATGCTGTTTTGGTGAAAAATGCATGGCTATTATACCTGATTATGTTCATGTCAGAGGTATATATCCATTAAAACATGCATATATGTCTTTTCGTATTGGCAATTCTGTATATTTTTAACTGAACAATTAACTCTTCTGGCAATTTTGAGAAAAAAAAATCGATCTTAGTCAAGCCGCACGCGTTAAATAGTACATACCATGTAGTATAGTACGCCGACCGGATCTCGTATATATACAGATTTACCTCATTACGACTCTTCTGAATTATCAAAACTAAAATACTTAAGCTTGAATTAATACAATTAAAGTTTATTAAAAAAAATTTAAGAGGCTGGAACTATATAAGTTGTGGATATTAAAAATTAGAAACCATGCAGAACTAGCTAGCTAGGCGTATAAGCAATTTTGGAAAAAATATAGGCAATCTGCTTAACACAGAATATATATAAAAGAATTTGATAAAATAAAATATGATAAAAAAAAGGAAGCACATATAGGTAATCGATTGGAAGAAATGAAATATATTAATCATTAAAAAATTACATGGATATAGGAGGCACAAATTGCACAATATTGGAGGTATTAAAAACGATATCAATTTGAATATGACATCAGTTGACGTATGAGATACCTAGCTCATAAGGATCAAACTGGTTGTTGTACAGCAATTATAATTGCATTGATCTCTTTTTTTTGGATTCAACTAAATCCGATAAGTCGCTCAAGACAGTCTTAAGATCATCATTGACTGCATCCAAGTCATTTTCATTCATAACAGCCTTCATATAAGCTCTCATGATGCTCTTTTGAAGTTCTCTTTCTGGAGTTGAAGATGTTGTTGCGGCGGCAGCAGTTGTGTCAATAGTGGTGGTACCGGAAGCAGAAGTGCTGTCAGCAGTCGAAGTTGTACTCTCAACGGCAGAAGTGGTACTGTTGGAATAATTAAATGAAGCTGTCTTAGTAGTAGTATCATATGGACAGTCTAAATCTCTTTTCTTGAGGAACATACCAGCAACATTCATACCAATTGTAATGACATCATCAGTAACAGTTTGAATAATGGAGATAGCGTTGGAAGACCAGCCAAATTTAGAACCGAGAGCACTGATGGCACTGTTAGCAAGACTAGAGATACCACTTGAACCACCAAAAATACTGCTGATGATACTGAAAACACCTCTTTTTTCAATGATGACATCAGAGTTGGCAAGGAAGTTGGCTGTGGCAAGTTCAGCTGAAGCGGAAACAAGACTGTTTGAAGCAGAGAAATCTTCAGAAGCGGCAATTGGAACCGCAATTGGAGCAGCAAAAGCAGAAGCGGCAAGAAGAGAAACGAATGGAATGGCAAATCTCATATTTGATATAGGTTTAAAAGAGTGACTTTAGTGAGTAGTTGTGATTGGATATTAATAAATGATGATGATATGTTATAGTGTTTATCCAGTCTAGAATTCATTGAAAAAAGGGGGACTTGTGGGCTTTTTATAATTTCAGGGATCCATATCTAACTACATAATTATCATCTCGGTAACTATTAATTACGAACTTTTGATCTCCATTTGCAAGCTTGCCGCTAAACAGCTATATACAAATTGGAAAATCTTTTAGGACCCTATAGTGTGTAAAATGATGGGCCAATAGAGGCTCAACATTCATGGCTGGGCACATATACGAATAGATCGCTGGGAACAAAGCACATTGGCTCGTTTTTTGTTGCCCGCAATAGCCGACCGGCTTATATATAAGCTATTGCTAGGGCCATATATGTACAGCTAGTTTTGGAGTTTTGGTATATACTATCGAAAAAGTTAAAGTTAATTAAACAATATTGATAGATATATAGAATTGTATAGGGTGGCTCAATGTTGCGTGTATAAGTACGTAATAATGTAGGCGGAAAGAACGTTTTCTTTTTAGTGGGGATAAGCTCGATACAAAATGTTGTATTCCATATTAGGGCATTTTGGGTACATACTATATAGGTTCTTTGGAGGGCTACACATCTCAGGGAGAAAACTAGAGATTCATATATATACATACGCTAAGGTTATATACAAGTGATTGACCTTTTATGTATATAATAAAAATTCCATGTTTGTATATATATCAATTCCACATATCATACATGGGACAAGCAAACGTTCGAAGCAAATTAAAGGTGAGCCCATGCAGCATTATGGCCGCCATATATTAATAAAGCCCATTTTTTGCTTAAATAAAATAGCAGGTCTATATATTTCTTGGCGCGGATCTATTTCCATATGATCATATACATATATTAATGTCTCAAGCTCTCAACGGACCGATCGACGTATAAGCTGACGAATTCCAGCTTAGGAGATATTCCTGTTGATCTTATAATATAAAGCATTTGAATAATATTATAAATGATAATATTGATTGAAATTGAAGATAGTTGTGCATGTGTGCAGACACGCTAAGGCATGAAAATAAAATTTTATTTAAGAACTGAAATAAATAAAAACATATTAATCATTAAGACTACTTATTAAAAATTTAAATATAAAAATTGCAAATTGCACATGAGTTTTTGAACGTGACCTATACTGGATTTCAGCTCTTTTATGTATGCATATAAATTGGATGTTATAAACCTAGCTTACAATTGATTTCTCTTCTTCTTGGAAGCAGCTAAAGTGGATAGGTCGCTCAAAACACTATTAAGATCATCGTTAATTGCATCCAAGTCATTTTCATTTATAACAGCTTTCATGTAAGCTCTCATGATGTTCTTTTGAACTTCTCTTTCCGGAGTTGAAGTAGTTGAAACAGTACTATTGTCGTAATTGAATGGACTGGAAGTAAAAGTTCTGTCCAGGTCTCGCTTATTGAGAAATATACCAGCAACATCTAAACCAATCTGAATAACGTCGTCAGCAACAGTTTGAACAATAGTGGTGGTTTTGGAAGACCAATTGAAGTGGGAACCAAGGGCAGTGATGACACCATCAGCAATCTTGGTGATACCACTTGTACCACCAAAGATACCGGTGATGGTGCTGAAGATGCTTCTTTTCTCAACAAAGATATTAGAGTTGGCAGGAAAATCAGATGTAGTAGCTTCGACTTCTGCAGTTGAAACAATATTGTTTGAAGCGGTGGTGCCTTCAAAAGAACCAACAAGAGGGGCAGCAAAGGCTGTTGCAGCAATAAGGGAAACGAACGGAACGGCAAATTTCATGTTTGGGTATAAGTATTGGTATTCTTAAAGAGTGACTTGAGTGAGTGAAAATTAGTAAATCCAAAAATGCAACTAATGAAGAAGTTGTGTGAAATTAAACCCTAACATGACAGGCATGGATTACAGTTCTGTGAAAAAAATGAATTAGGAAAAGATGAGCTTTATGTACCCGGACTTGTAAACACAATTTTGGATTTTTTAACATAAAGTATATACGATATACATATGCAGGGCTTTGCTAAAAGCCCAAACCCTTGATCACATGCATGGCATAATGATATGACATTATATACGCCGACTTTAATTTGTGTTCCAACAGCTTCGTTATTTGAGGAATAGCATCAAATTGTATATAATCTCAATCCTGTATATGCCCATGATTGTATGCATTGTTCGATGTGCAAGCTGGAATATTTCGAAATCTTCGACCCTACATATATAGAGATTTCATGCCTTAATTGTCAGATCTGTATTTGGAACTTTCAAGTGTATATAGATATTTTAAATGTCACCTTCAGCCCATATAATATAATATGATTGCAAAATCAATTTTTGTATGAATCATGGAATGCATCTATTTATTAACATAGAACATCGAACTTGGAAAGATCTGATATATATATATTTTAGGCGGATGTCGAAATAGTCTCAATATAAGCATGTGTCGATCTCCCTTTTTTGAGACAGATCTCAAATTGAACTATATATACAGCTAAGCATGTATGTGGACCCTGATCTACAACTGTAACAGTAGACCCTATATACATGAAAACACGTACATCATATACATTTTTCTTTTTTAATAGTTTATTTCAGAAATTATTTAACAATTTATTCAAGCTAGGTGTATATCCCCGCGGAGCATGAACATGGATATGCAAATTTTGTACGTGCAGCTCTAGTACATAAAATGATAAAAATTATGTACATGTGCCGGCTGGCGCCTGGCACTTCCGGGCCTGGATACCAAAATTTGTAAACTAATTTTGGTATTTACACTCTAGTGGTAAACTCATGTGGGGAATTTTGACTCATTTTAATGGTATATATATGAGATAGAATATTATTAATTAAAAGTTTCAATTAAGTGGGCTATACACGTCTACATACAACATGTTTAAATTATTTTAACAGATCGATTGTATATATCCAAAGCAGATCAATGCAGTATATAGATGATAGATCATATAATATAGAACATATATATATCCATCAATCACACTTTCAGAATGATTAATACCTTATGAAGTATACGTTAATTGTATGCATACATATGTATACAGAACTCAGTTTCTATAGCTGCATGATCATATAATATTGAAAATATCATGACTATATATATAAGCAGAATTTGAATCAATATAACTCATCATGCATACTTTTTTTTAATATACATGAACAGATATCATATATATCGATCACATAGGCACCAATAATAATCCCAATTTAATAAGCTTATAAAACCTTAAGTATGTATATATACAGAATTTTCTCAGTTCAACTGATTAAATTAAATTGAAAGTCACCATGCATGCGCAAACTCTTGACCACCTCATAGAACAATGCTGGATTACCAAGAAAATCTGGTATTTTCTCCAACAGCAACAACAGAACCACAACCGACACTCTTTCCCACAACCTACAACAGAAACACTAGACTGCCCCATCCTCGCAATCCCACATCTCATACAACTAAACGACTATAGTCATCAAGTTAAGAAACCAATACAGGTTTTCAACGGAGCAAAAACAGGAAATCAACACAAACAACCTCTGCTCAATATTGAACACCATCATAATACAACAACAACTACCACTGAGACTCATATAACTTCTAAGTTCACAGGCTAGGCAGAATTCTATTATTTTCACTTCCTTATACTAATAAATTTCAAAAA